>BMAV01027781.1:92712-135414 GCA_019973955.1 Trichonephila inaurata madagascariensis | reverse complement strand
TTGTTGTTGTTGTAGAATGTATTTAAAATGAATGTTTTGTCAAATTTTATCATTGGCGTGATGCTGGAATATCCGAAGAAAGGCAATAAGTATAATACATCTGAAATTGTAGAATAAAAAGGAATAAAATTTGTGAAGAAAACACATAAACATCTTGATGAAGAATGATATGCGAATATTAAGTATTTTAGTTATGAAGGAAAATGACAAACCTTTAGATATTACAGTCTCTACAGCAAAGGTAGACATCAAGTCGATCGTGGACGATCAGGGAACCTCCAAGACATTTTTGGATGACCGGCTGAAAATTAACGGTTAGTTATTTAATGTTGCCTGACTGTATGCAGGCTAAGTCTTCTACTGATTATTAAATATACGCTAACTTTAGATGAAAATGTTTTATTTTTTAATGTATTTGAATTGTTTCGAAACAAATGCCTCATCTGATACATCTGTGGCTGCTTTATTACTATGCTGATCTTGCGTTTTGCTTTAAATGCGGTATTTAAAGAATGTAAGTTTTTTTTTTATTGTAGATATGTGTGTGTTTATCTTTTTTTTATGTAGGCAAGCACATTTTCCGTATTTATTATAAAAAGTATTGTAGACTTTTTTTCTTTGCTTACCACACCTACGCCACTGGGTGGACCCCAACTCTTTGAAAAAAAATATAAGTAGCACGTACCCTGGAAATGTTTGTCCGCCCCTGATATAAAGGTACCACAGTTATTCTTAAATCTGGAAGAATGTATTTCCAAAGGGAAAACTTAACTTATCTGTTAACAAAAAATATAAGAATTTCCTTCCGAAAGAGCTTAATTTCATTTAAGAAGCAAGAGCTATTTCAGTAGTCAGATTCATGATTACCATAACAAAACGATTCTTTCCCATAAACGAGAATGTCAAGAATTTTAAAAATTCAAAATTATTCAGTTTAAATGATTACCTAATGTGAAAGAAAATCATCTCTAATATGCATTATTCTTTTTCATGCTCCAAATGTCTTGCCTTAAAGTTGTAACATCCGAATTTCACTTGATGGACCTGCATATTAATTGCATCATTTCTGAATTACTGTGGAAAGTCACAATCTTGAGAAGCTTCGAAATTTTTTTTCCAGTTAAATGTGTTATAATGCTTTGAGAGACCCTTTTCTTTCTCGAATTATATTTTTCTTCCCTTTGGAATTGCAAAGAAACTACATTTAATCATTAGTGGGTAGCAATTTTTTTAAAAAAAAATTATTATTTTTTATTTTCCAATTTTTAATCATTTTCTTCACATCAATGAAAATATCAAAAAAATACTGCAATATTTGAAATGGATGAGAAAAAAATCGAAGGGAAAGAAATTTATTTTGACTTATTAATGTTATTAATTTGAATTAATTTGACAATAATAATTTTTAAATTAAATATACATATCTATTGTTAGTGCATTTATGATTACTATTTTTTTTAAATTCATATATTTAAGTGTTTTCGAGAGTGTTTTATTTTATATTTGAAATATTAAAATGGAAAACAATGTTTCCTATAGTTTATATCAGCAAAATTATATTTTATTTATATTTTACGTTGATTGACCAGCAACATCTATTCATGGATAATTTGGTTTAATTTACAAATGCCATCACTTTTTATTTCATAATAATGACATTTACAACTTAGTGTAAATTATTTATTAATACAGCTTTTTTATTTATCATGACATTTTAATATATTTGCATTCATATAACCATTGCAAAAATCTAAAATCACATTTTTTTTAAAATTCTCATTACCATTGTGTTGGTGTTGCCTATACCACCCGATCGACAGTAACAACAGATCGAGACCCATGAAATTCATCCTGGCAAGGTTGCTAACTTTTAAGACTGTCGTTAGCCGTAGCTTTGAACTCCTCAGATGGCAGTACGAAATAGCTCGGTTCAACCTAAATTTTTGAGAGAACATCCTGAAAAATGATCAAGGGGCTTAAAATTGTGCAAATATGTTAGTTAAATAAATTTATTCACAACAAATTTAAGTATCAAAGTAATTGAAATTTTATTACAATTTCTGATGTTTATGAATAAAAATCTGCAATTGTTTGTAGTTTAAACTAATAAACTTGATAAATTGATTCGTCAGATGCGTGTAATAATAACAAATAAAATAATATATGGCTTTCCAGTGTTTAAAAAATTGCTTTAGATTCTAGAATAAAAACATAATATATTATTTAAACTTAAGTGAAATCAATATTGTTTTTCTTTTACTTTTGATTGAATCTTGAACTTGTCATTCAAATAACCTGATATTTAGAATCATAGGCTTAAAGTATCCAATTATTTATTCCTGAAACTTCTTTAGAAATGTAAATTGGAACAAAGAAAATAATCAGTATGGAAAATCGAATGTTTTTAGAAAATATTTCCGACGGGTATTTATTGTATGAAACATTTTTTTAACAAACTAAAAGCTCATTTGTTTGCTTCTACTAAACAGAAAAAAAATGGAAGTTTTAATTTAAATTGTAAATTAAAAAAACTAAAAAACACCCTTTTTATAGTTAATCGAACTATGTTGTAACTTAATCTTTTAGTCTTCAAATCAGGAATTAATTGCTAAATCTGGAAATGGGATCTTAAATTAGTCGTCAAATGTGGAATGGGATCTGCAAATGGGAAATTGTTAGTCTTGGTATTCCTGATCAGGACAATGGAACAAAATTATTAAATTATTGTATTGTCCTCGGTCCTGGACAAGTGAGCAAAAATTCGAATTAATCTGACATTTTGAATTGGGTAAAAATTGAGTTCAAAGATTTCCCGTTACATACAAGTAAAGCTTACAAAAGGATGTTGAAAATTAAAGAATTTTTTCTCAATGTTTCAAACTATATAACCTATATTTATGAATTTACACTGGTGGGAAAACCTTAAGCAACAGATGTTCTTGGCCATAATTCCACGAAGAATCATCTAAGAAACATGAAATTCAGAAATGAGGGGTGACATTTTGCACTATAACGATGACAAAAGCATATATTTGCTCAAAAATGAATACAATGCATGTAGTATGGAATAAAAAAAGAAGGCTTTATTGAACCCATAATATCGTTACACATAGTTATTTGTCTATAAGGAAGAACAACAAGTAGATGTTCCTTAGTATATAAGATATAACCTCTCCTTACTGCAATGCTCTTTCCATAATTAGCAGCAGATTTTTTTCAGTTTTGGGGTGTTCACCGGAATATTTAAGGTATCCGACTACGTTTGGAACCATGATTTTGCAAAAGCGTATATATAAATAATATTTATTATATTTAGTGTTACTTAGATTATAAACTGTATATAAAACTGTTTTAAGAATAGTATTATAATAAAAAATTATTTAAGTACAATATTTTGGCTAAAAAATAACTTAGAATAAACTTTTTTCAAAATGTTCTCCTTTTGTGAAAAATGCTTCTATTATAATAATAATTTGTCTGTATGTAGCTTAGACCTCTGTATTGAGGCTCTACTAGAATTTTTGAAATATATAACTCAGAAGTGCGTTTATGCGTGTTTTACGACAACAGAGAAGAGAAATTTTTTTAAAAAAAGGCCGATAATCATTTCAAATGATTGTAATTTTGAAAATAATATGAATTTTTCAAACTTCATAGTTGAGCCACTGTACAGAGGTCTGAGCTATATTCGGGCAAAATATTATTATAATAGAAGCAATTTTCACGAAAAGAGAACATTTTGAAAAAAGTTATTCTAAGTTAATTTTTAGCTGAAATATTGTGTTTAAATAACTATTGATGAGATGTCCAGTTATTGTGCTCCTAACATCATTTTAAACGGTTTTTCACCGATAGCCAATTTTCAGGATGGTTGGTTAATAGGCCACATTGCGAAGGCAACTAGCTACAGTAAACCCCGACACTTGTCACCCGGTTTCTGTAAGGAGAGGCTGAGCAATGGCGCTTGATGACTGGCACCGGACTCTTTTCGCCTGCAGGATGATATATCGGTCATCCACTGCAGTATTTTTTCTAGGGTGGCCACAACTAATTTTTTCTAAGAAGCGCGGGTCCCTCCATTTCCATTTCGATAATTCATTGACGTGTGAAGTCGTCCAAGTGATTTCATCTAGCTATATTTCAGGAAAGATTTCACTTAGACTTTCAGTGAATTTCTTTAATTGCGTCTCCGTTCTTCCTTTTATTATCCTTGTATTATTATTCCGCTTGAGGGGGCATAGTACCTTGCGAGAAAAAAAATTGTTCGTTGCCATATACATGTTACGATTCATCATAAGTTAACAAATTTTGCTAATTTTGATCTGAATTTTATATATTATCTATAACAATGTATAAACTTAAAGAAAACTAGAGAAATTTTGTTCTTTAATAAATACAAACTTTTTTAAAAAAAGATAAATATATATATCAAATTTAAAAAAAAAAAAAATTACCTCCTGTTCCCGCAAGATAATTTTTAAATTATACACTTTAGAATCTCAATTTTTGAATTAAATTGAAGCTAAATGTAACCTTTATTCTGTATACCACTTAATTGAAAGATATCTTGTATTTTAATATTTTTTAAAATTAAAAAATTCATAAAAAATAATTTTTTTAAAAATTTCAATTTTTATACAGTTGCAAATCAAAATGTATTAAACCATAAAACATAATTGTGGCACACAGAATAAAGAACTATGACTAGAATATGCATACCAATTTTTGTAGCTCTAGAGTAAAAACTTTTTTTACAATCTTGCGGGAAAATGTAAAAAATTGAAACTGAGAAATCAAGTTTAAAGATTGACATTTCAATATTTCAAATAAAACTTAATACATACTATTTAAAATGATCCTGATTCATATGTAGGACCTTCTAGTTCTGTAAAATGCTCATTCGTGGCTTTTTTTCTCATTCTGCTAGCCCTACGGGCCTCTAATGTATACGATCTTGATTTAATTTCAGCATTTTTTATGCGTGTATAATTGGCCTTAAAGGCAGAGGTAACAGTAAAATGTCCTATTTTAAATCCAAGAGCTTTCATTATCCTTATACGTCCCGTCATCCTCTCATTAAACATCACTATTGCCTCATTTACTGCTATGTCTACAATATTTTTAGATGACTCAGAAGTTTTGGGGCAGTACTTCCAAACAGTCGAGTTGAACGACTCATTAGCGTTTTGCGTTTTACCCCCCACACATTTTTTCAGCAATTTTGGTGCAGATAGTTCCGCTATTATAGGCTTTATTTCATCCATTATGGCAATTGGCACAGTATTTTTATGTTTGAATGAAGCAGCACTATTTGTAGCAACTGCCTTTTGATATTTGCACCACGAAGTATCACCAATTGGGCAGAAGTGATGCATAGGTTCCTCATCAGTGGACCTATAATGACAATAAATTGCCCATATGGCCTGACGCATATCACTAACAGAGCTGTTATTCTGTCTAATAGCATTGCCATAATAGGTGGTAATTGTATCAATTAACTTATCAGTCAGACGACTTTTACCGCTGATAGTCTTACCGTCTGATAATTTTTTGCCACGATTCATTGTTTTTAATTTTCGCAGTCTAGCACCCATACGCTTTTGTATGTGGCCAACACATTCAACTTTTTCAATAGAATATGGTATTGTCCTTTCAAGCTCTGGGAAGGTTTTTGTGTCCCCATCGCCGATATACTTAGTATATTTCACATTTCGCTGTGGCACCGATCTTTGAAATATTTCCTTCATCCCGTCTACTTCCATTTTACTGGAAGAACCAATATGGTTCTTCACACAGTGTGGTTGATGTTTCAATTTCCACTCTTCATATGAATGTCCAGATTTTGGACCTCGCCATTTTTCACATCCTTTACAATTTATCAATCACTTTGCCCGTAACATCTCCAATGACACTACACACACCAATACGTGAAGTGTGTCCACGTGTTTTCCACGTACCGTCACCACTGACACAGATTTCGTTAATTCCAGAAGCTGATACTTCTTCTTTCGCAGCATTTTTCATGGAGGCGTCTGCTACTTCACGACTGGCCAAATTTATTTTTCGCAGGATCCTTTCGTATGACTTTGTGATACTGGTGGTGGCAAATCCATTGCTGTGCAAAAATTCTTTATTCCACAAAAACCTATCCGTACTGTGCGCATATAGCATAGGTTATTCGTGTATTTACTTCATAGTCCTTACTTGAAGCAATAACTGAGGAACTTTTAAAAGTGGTCAATGTACTGCATGAGTAACATTCAACATAAAACTCAGACACCAATCCATACAAAGTCTATTCTTTTAGAACTGCTTTAGTATTGCAGTTAGGACATATTAAATATTTAGATAGTTCAGATAATAAAATATCAATGTTTATCAATCTATATCCATTAGATTGATTGAAATTTTTAGCTTCCTTGTCAAGATAATTTTCTTTGCACAATTTCTTAGCTGAAGCAGATATGCAGTCAACATCAAGCGTATCTGAAACTTTGCGAGTGTATTGGTTCGCATGAAAACGCTTTCGTTTTCGGCGATAGTCACTGCCTCTACGTTGAGCTTTACTAGACATTTTTTAGTAAATAATAAGATGCAAAAAAAACTTCAATCAACAAAAATTTAAAAAGCTTACGAATTACGAGAATAACGAGAGAAAATTCAATAAAGCGGCAGTAAACAGTATGAAACACAAATGTAAGCAAACAATACTTGGAATTAGGGCGGTGCTGAGTTGCAAACTTCCTTCTCTAATTAAAAATAGATCAAATTGAAAATTAGCAACAACTGGGGAGAAAATAATTTCAATAACGCCATCGATTTCAAAACCGAAACTAACGAACATGGTTTGTTTACATTGGGTTTAAATGGACAATCTAGTGCTGACGTTTGATAATTTTTATTGCTATTGCCGTAATTTTGGTCCGATTTTGACGCGGTTTGTTTTAAAATGCTCCTAACAGTCTGTATTAATTTTTAAAAATATTTTTGAAAAATGGATTTTTTTGCCGTTTAAAGGTACTATGCCCCCTTGAACTGCTCTCGCTCACCACACATGTTTTGCGTACACTCCCGTCACTTATGACGCTTAGTCCTTGACATTTGCATACGCATCACCTTTCAAAAGAATTGAGTGTTCACATTGTACGGATCACAGCAACCATTTACAGCAATTTCATGGCTATCTGCTTAAAGTTTAAATTGCTATTTAAGTTTTGCAGATCCATGTATTACTGTAAAATTTTAATGGTATGAAATATTTTTAAAATGATCAGTAAATTTCGATTCTGTGAATGCATATTTTTTTTTACTTTAAGAAAATTCAGTACCGTATTACTGATTGAACGTTAATTCAAACGTAAAAAGTATACATTTCTTACTTCATTCAAAGAATTTTTGATTAAATATGTTGTAAAAACATTAATTGTGTGTGTGTGTATACATTTTAGTTACATTAAAACAGAGGTCTTCAATGTTTTTCAACGCATGGAACCTTTAGTACTAAAAAGTGCTTTTTCTTAGAACTCCAATTCCATATGTTTACGATTACACTATTACACCCATACCAACAATTAGTGAGAGACACCCTTTATTCTACAATATTTTGTGATTTTTTTCAGTGGGTGTGTTGTGAAAAAAAAAGTTAAAAAAAGTTAGAAAGGAGGCAAGTTGAAAATTGTCTCTCAGTAAGTTTGTTCTACATTCCATTACTTTAAAAGAGGACATGAGATTGGATCCACTTCAAATGAATATTATGGCGCAAATGTTAGAAGTTTCCTTTCGTGTAGGACGCACAGTTTTTTTTTCCGTGAAAGGGAACCGATTGCCAATATATATATATATTAATTTTTGGAATATTCGTTTTTTAAAATACACCTTGCAGCAAGAACACCAATATCGTGAACTTGCTATATAATTGGAATTGAATTAAAAGGTCTCTCTCTCTCACTCGGTGATCCATCTCTCTACAAATTACTACTAGTCAAAATGGATTCTTTTTTAAATCAGTAAAGTGGAAATTATATATATCACAAACTGTGGATGTCAGGCATTGGTGAAGGTTGAGATGTATTTGAACGAACAGATGTGCACTCCATGACCATTTGGCCACCCATTTAACCAAGAGTCTGCCTAAACCTTAACATTAAGGAACAGTAATTTAGATAACACTATTGAATATAGTTTCAGCCGGTAACAGTTCATTAAAGTATTAATGCTAAAAACAGTTCATCAGTAAAGAAGGCCAAAACTGACTAGCCAGTACCACAATTAGACACCCTTTGAAAGAAGACTGGTGGACTTTTCGAATGAATCAAAATTTATGGTGAGTAAAATGGCAGCTAAAAACATTCTGCCTTAATTGTCGAAATGGGTCTACACTAGAGGATATATTATTTGTCGCCTGGGGAATGTATTTTATAATAATTTGTTGTATGGACTTTTTATTGTGGATGGTCTGAGGATTAGATTGCATCTTATTCTTACGAACCATCCCCACTCTTACATACAGAGATTTTATCTTCTAAACCAGTAGTTCCCAACCTCTGGGCTGTGGACCGGTCCTTGGATCAGTCCATACAAGGAAAATTAATTTATTTCTTTATTTACTGTGGCGTATTTCTCTTGTGTCCCTGCTATTTCTTATGGAAATCACTTTGCATTCCATGTTAAATTGCTGTCTATTAATTTTTGGTGTAACTGTATTTAACTCTTAAGGCCTGTTTGCATACGATTAAATAATTTTTTTTAAAAATACAAACTATTTAAAATATAAACAATCGACAGACCCTCCCCCTCCCTTCCTCCTCAAAGGGTAGCGATCAAATTATCAAACGTTGACCGGTCAGCGGCGATAAAAAGATGGGGAACACTGTCCTAGAGCAGTCATTATGTAGAAGGATAATGTGAAATATCATACAGTTCGAAGCGTGTGTGTTTAATTTGAAGATTTCTGGGATGAGTTTACTGTTCTCAGCTAACTCCCAATATCCCCTAACTTAAACCAAATCGAGAATATGTTAGATCACACAATCGGTGTATTAAGCGCCATGGATTCTCATTCCCGTACCCTAAGTTAGCTGCATAATAAACTGAAGTTAGCATGACTTCCCGATTCTATGCGTACCTTCTTAAACTTTAATGACCCTCTATTTGATCTTCTCAAAATAGTTGGTAGCTGGCACTACACAGAAGATTGTTATTCCATCATGTTGAAGTATTCGTTTTGTATGAAGTCAATAAAAAAATGACATCTTCGAAAACTTTTTAGATGATTTGAAGAAAAATTTGTAAACTACTTCCAAGTGAAAAATTTAGACTATTTTCTCTTCTACGTTTTGTAACATTTATTCATCCCTGAAATATAAATAGTTTTGTTTGTCTTATTAGGATGATTGTGGAATGTTTTGGAATTTGAACTAAAAATAACAGTGAATACATGATAATGAATTGGTTATTTGTATTGATGATTGTTTTATCATAAAAGCTGTAATGAAATAATAATTCATTATATAAACAATAACTACTTTGCATTTTGTTTCTAAATTAGACGGGAATTGTACTTTTCCAGTTCGCTTTTGTGTTAGGTCTTATGTGCTATAGTCTATACAAAATTATCATGGAAATTTTATAAACTTACATTTGGAAACGAAAAAAAAAAAAAAAAAAAAGGAATGAAATATCCATTGTATTAAATAATATAAACATGGGCTTCAAATATTGTGTTTTTTTTTAATTCAAAACCATTAGTATTATAACGCAATTAGGAATCAAAGAATAAGCAAAAGCTTAAGCTCGTGTTATACATATATGCAATATCATGATTTAAATATAAGCGAATATTTCAAAGAATATTTCAATATTGGAATGATTTTCCAATTTTTTTCAAAGCTACTAATGCATTGTGTGATGGTTTTCAAATGGTCTTTTTATGAGTCGGTCGTTCTTTTATATATTCAGCACATCAACGAAGAATTTAGGAATTGATTATATAATTTGATGAATTGTGTTCCTTACTTTTACAATAAAAGAATTGGAATGTTTTAAGTATAATTATTTGTTCGATCAGTAAAACTGATATTTATATTTCAATTTTGTAAATAAAAGAAAAATTATTCTCATTGAATGAAAATTGTTTTTTATCACTTGACTAATTATAATTCGAAATTCACTGGTTTTTCAGTATTGATTGACTTTCAATATTTGAAATTGTGCAAAAAACTGCCTGCAACATTTCCTTTCCTGAAAATCGGATTGAAATAGTTCCTTAAAAATGTCACTAAAACTTTCTTGAATTTCTTCAAGATTTTTGAAAGATCTTTGATAATTCATTCTTTGAATGGATTATCAAAGGAACAAAGCTAAAGAATAGTTTTTTCATCACACTTTAAAGATTGTAACTTCTTGCTTCCCTTATACAACTAAGTTATTTGGGGAAACAGTTTTACCTGAAATTAATTTTGTGTGAATTACTTAACAGAATATACATATTCATTCTATATGTGTATTTTTTAAAATATGTAAGAAATGAAAATGAGATCTATTGAATAATGTAAGCACTGATCAATTTGTTATCTGATAAAATAATACTATAAAAATTTGTATAGTATTAATATTTTATAGTTTTTTTTCCAAAGTAATGTTATCTAAAAACAGTACATTCAATAAATTTATAATTCTAATCAAATATATTAAGTAAAATCTAAATCAATAGTATCACAAGGATCATTTAAAACATTTTTGGCTAAAAATAATATTATTGCAGATAAATATAATAAAATACTTTTACTAAAACTAATAACATTTTTACAACAATTTGAAGTAGAATTTTGGATAAAAAATTATACTTTCAAATATTGAGTTCTTTGAGTGCATTATTATTATTTTTTTGCTTTTGTTTTCTCACAACTTATTTACACATTTTGCTTAATTTTTACTTAAAATTGTGGTTTACGTTTATATTTTAACATTAGAATATGAAGAACTAGATTTAAAAGGACACACATTAAGCTATTGGTTACACACTAGACCACATTAAGTTGGAAAAATTTTATACAAAAGTATTTTTATCAATAATAAGAAGACACGTATAAAGCTCCTTTTACATATATTTTATTCCTCCCTTATAAATCGAAATGATATATTATTAATGCAATGTGATAACTATAACGCTATACATGAAAAAACAAAGTTTTAAAACTACCATTAAACTTCTGAAGAACTACTAAAATTTTGAAGTAAAATAAAAGGGAATTAAATATTGTGATGATTTGCATTTTTAATATTTAATGTCTGTGCAACAATGCCTACCTTTGATCGAGAAAATTAAATAACAAAAACATACAAACAAATATAAAATTACTTCTGTAAGAAAAATATTAATTTTGTCGAAGTTGTTTAGATTTATTTTCTACTTTCCATTTCTTTTCGATGTAAATTGAAAAAAAAAATGCTGCATAGTTAGATCATCTTCTAGAAATCACATTCTGTTTTATGACCCTATAAAAATATTGTTGTCATTTCGGTTGTACATTAAACTATTCACTACAGATATCGAAAAAGAAACAGATCTTCTCATTTTGAGGACAAAAAGGAAAATATTTAAAAGTAAGAACAGTCTATATCTAATTTTAGGAAACAATAAAGTTTGCTTTATTACTTTCTAACATTTTTATGTGCCAAAGAAGCACCCAAGCAAATATGATTCAGGAATAGCAGGTATGTGTTATTTTGTTTCAGATCTGATATTGAAATACGAAATAAAGTAACAATATTGACCAATTTTGTAACGGGCTGGTTGCAGGCGAAATGAAAATAGAAATCGAACGGCAGGTAATAATGCTAATGCCATTGCTTTTAGATCCATTTAGATATAAAATGATGTAATGGAAACTATGCTATCATACGTATTTTTTTTCATAAATATATGCTGATTTTGTTTAGAAGAAGTTATCAAAACATTTCTTACATAATTTTCTTCTAAGCAAATACGATTCTAAAAAAAATATTCAGTTGAAAATCGAAAACACACGTAAAAAAAGGTAAAGTAGCATTATAATCTCAAATATACTAATTAATAAGTGCACATTATAACTCTACTTGAGAAAATAAATAACATCTAAAATAACGAAATTATCATGAAATAAAGTCACCTAGCGTTTCTTCCAATACGAGATGATAATTTATGGCATTACAAATACCCAAGTTTTAATTAAGACTTACATTATTGTAATCGGGAGTTTTTGAGTGCTTACAAGTATTTTTATGGTACTTTCACTAGATTAATGTACACAGAATCCTCTGAGATCACTTCCATGGCGTAAGATCTCCTTATCAGTGGTAGCGCAAGGAAAGTCGTAAAAAAGACATATAAACACGAAATAATACAAAAATTCATGACCGGTCAACCGGAACCATTAAAGCATCCATAAACTGAAATTTAATAGCCTCGTAGGACCATTTTATTAAGTCGCTGGAGTTTTACAACTATGTTGAAGGTGACAACTTGACACTAGTGATGTTTAAGAGTATACTATCACGAAAAGAGCACGGATGATCATTTATTATAACAAACTTATTTATTTTACATTAATGAAAAAATACCTATTTTCCTACTGCAACGTAGAAGAAAAGGTTGTACTATTTGTACTGTTCTATACTATTCTTCTGTAGTATTTGTTCTAAAATGAGGAAATAAGTACTTGAAAGAATTCTCCTTGGAATCGAAATGGCAATCGATATAAGTTTACATTGTATCCTTAAAAAATGCCAAAAACAAAAGGAAAAAAAAACACCACTAAATATATAAATACATGACATCAAAGTATGTTCATTTTTTTTTTCAAATGCTGACGCAATTTGTTTTTTTAAAATATTACTTATGAGTTTTGAAGATAATTATCTAAGAAAATAATGTAATAGTTTGAATTTATTTTCAAATTTTAATTTTCATTATACTTCCCTGATATTTTTTGTCTTTATAAGCAATATTCCTAATACGTGAAAAACTTCTTTTCAACCATAAAACAATTTTTTGAGCAAAAATTGTTTACATTCTATGATGATTCTACACAAGCGTCGAGATAAAATTAGCTTCAGAGGTAGATTATCATATTAAGTGAGATACATTCAAAAATGTATCTTATTTACACAGTTAAGGGATTCTTATTTAAGTGAATATGCGAAATTTAGTTCCTTCAAAATTATTTAGTACAAGAATATGGTCTTATATTACTCATGCAGGTGTAAAATTTATATTTGCATTTAAAACTGTTATTTAAGGAACATAAAACAAAACGATTCTATAAGAAATTATTATACTGCACGCCCCAAAGGTTTAGTAAATACCAATGAATTGCACCGAGAAAAGAAAAACGGAGTTAATTGTTAACAAAATACAATAATTTATTACAATAAAATCTAAGTAAAACAGCTGGGAAAACTTAAATGTAACAAAATAAAGAGAACAAAACTGCATACATCGAAAAATGTGCATTTAATAAGATAAGGAACAGTTTTACTCTAAAGTAGATGCACTAAAACTTATCATATTTAAAAGTTTTCAGATATTCCTTTTAATTTGATCATTTGAAACACGTGATTTTCTATTTTAAGAAGAAAAGCAGCAGTTATACATCCATTTTATACTATGCTTGTGCTATAGCATTTGTTCATTCCATTAAAATTATACATATGGATCAATGTAAAAAATGATTTTTGATCATACTTCAAGTCTAACAAATTCAAGAGTTAAACTACTAGTTTATTAAAAAAAATTGCCTTCTCAAATATCCACAGCAACAACTCATCTTTAATCATATTACAATAAATAATCTAGGAAAAAAAACCACACTATTTTACTTAACCGTTTTATTTCAAAACCATGTAAAAAACTATGCCAAAAAATTTAATGCACATTTTTATGCTTATAAAGAAAGTACATTTTTATTTACATATATCATATTCAACCAGTCAAATATTTTATATTGATATTATAACGTTTTAATTTCAAAAACATTTAATATTCCAATTTTGTTTGTAAAATCAATACATCAGACATTTCTACGAACGTCTTTTTTTTAAAATTCGGGTAAATTTGAGCATTGGTTTGATTGAGTAACGTTTTCAATGTTTGTTACAAATTACTTATAAATTAAAATTATAACATTTCAATGGTAATATGTAAAATAGGAAATGTACGGAATAATGAGATCTTTTCGACCTTATCTTCTACTGTAAATACATAAAACTATATTTTTAGTTTCTAAGAAAATAAAATTATTTCAGATTTGTTTAGCAAACAGATATAGTTATTTTCATTTTCGATTTTATTTTTGTTATGTACTGTTTTGTAACACATTAAATTATAACCAAAGTCCTCGGGTTTTCTACACTAATGAAAACAATTGAAAAAACAAATTGCTTTTCTACAGTTAAAAAAAAGAAGAAAAAAAACAGACCAAGCCAAAATATCATCCTACATAAGACCAATATATGGGTAAATAAAAATGGGCACAGCCTGCACATTAAATAAGGAAACTGGTCTGTTGTCCAGAAAAATAATTGACTGACACCTTGTTCGTCAAAAAAAAAAACATATCTGATTGGGTTTATGATTGCCTCAAACAGCTACGCAGCTCTCGCATACGTGTTTCATTCTCCTTACCTTATCAACCTTTGTGACAACCACGCCCACTTTTGCACTATGGCCCTCTTGAACACATTGATGGCCCTTGGAGCTGATCTTCGAGCTACAATTGAACATTTTAAGGCGTCCCATACGTGTCCAACAGGAATAAAGTGAAGGGCCTTCGTAGTCGTCACACTGCAGTCATTGAATATCCTCTAACTAGAGGCATTTGTCTACCAACTGAACCCTGCATAGGAGTGGATTAACGTCGAAAAAGATGAAATTTGTTCCATATGCTTCGAAGAAAAGTCCGATATAGGATAACGTTTCCGTTCCACTGACCTGACATAGAACTTCTATCGAACACATCAATGATTCCAAAAGTGGTCTATATAGACCCCCAGGGGTCGATGATGCCAAAGGGGGTCTACGGCGGGAAAAAAAATAAATTTGGGGGGTCCAGGGAAGGGTAAATAGGGGTCTACGAGAGAATCTTCATTTTTTTTTTTTCGTATTTACATGGACATTGAAATATTTCTGGTTTACTTGTTTACACTTTTTTTGTAACTTTCTCCCATTCCTAGAGTGGGGTGGCAATGGATATTCTTAACGATCACAGGATGTCCGGTGTCATATAAATAACTAAAAAGGGACGGGGGGGAGCTTTTGGAAGTAGGGACCCACACAGTAGATGTTTTACGTTACTTCTAAGAGTTTAGACAAACGGTTGTGATTTCTAGAATCAAGACATTTTAGTTGACCAATTTCTGTGAAAATAAGCACACAATTCCATCTTTTACAATTTACGCGCTTGAAATAAACCCAGTTAACTATGCTTTTAATTTTTAATTATTTTGTATTTTTTAATATACTTTAATATTTGTATTTTTTAAGATTTCAAAGATAACTTTGTGTTTCTCTTTAAATAAATCAAATAAATGCGGGCTAAAGCTGACAATACATAGGCTTTAAAAAAAATCTGTACAACTAATTATTTTCAATATATATTTCTGTAAGTACAAAATTCGATTATTTCAAACATGCGATAATTAAACTTTTTCAATTAAGAATTTTCATTTTACATAGCTTCAAATTTTAGAAAAAATACTTGTGATTATATATAATTTGTTTAAGGTTAGATGCAGCTTGAATTTCTAATTAAATTACATTTCTTGGTATTAAAGAACAAACTATGCAATGTTTGATCTGGTGGAAAAAAATTAAATTTCCTGCACTAGGAGATATTGTGTCAAACACTAAGTCCGTTATTGGGGGGTACTACTGTATTTTTACCATATTAAGATAAGTGTGAAGGAATGACTTATTGTATTTGCTTTTATGAAAAATATCAAAATAAAATACTTTGTTTAATGAAATCTCACACACACACACATTGATTACATTATATATATATATATATATATATATATATATATATATATATATATATATATATATATATATATAATGTAATCAATTCAAATAAATGAATAGCGACGATACTGAGTTAAATGAAAACTAGGCTTTTTTATTGTCAATGAAATTATTTTTCATATATGTATCAAAAGTTATACTTAACAGTATATGGATTTAAAATCTTTTCTTTGGATTTAATTGAAATAATATTGTTGACACGAATTGTTTCTTTTAAGAGAATTTTCACTTTTGGAACAAGACGTTGCACAACCATTATTACTGTTTTCAGTATTAAAAAAAAATTGCAGTTCCTTTGTCTGTTGCTTATAGTAAATTTCGGTTTTTTTCTACCTGAATCATCAAATGTGAAATCATTATAAAATATATATTTGCAGACTTTTTCTCATTTAAATACATCAAGAGAAAAATCTTGTAATCATATTGTTATTATTAGAACATTTTTATAAGTCATTGTGTTATCGTTGATTAAAGTATCCGAAAGGCATTTTTTTAAATTCTTTCTGAATATTCAAAATGTGAAGATCAGTAATTAATGTATTATTTCAATGTTTTTTTGTTGTTTTTTTTTACTTTTAAGAGAGTTAAATTTAGAAATATTATTTTGTTATTATTTCAAATATATATTTTTAATGATTGCATGTGTTGTAATTAATTTCGATTTTTAAGTATTAAAAATATTTCCAAATGACATAAAATTTTTTAGGAAGCTAAAAAACAGGACTTTATTGGACTGAGAAATATATAATGCATTTATTATTAGTATTTAAGCTTCACAATCTACTTTTTGAATATTTTTTGTTAGTGTTAAATTTTTTTTAAGATTGATTACTATGGTCATTAATTTCTAGTGCTATATTAATGAGATTTGAGAAAGTATTTTTTCTTTGTGGGAGTTGTAGAAGTAAAACATCTTTTTAAATTCAAATTTATGTAATTTCATGCAATCTTTTGTGCGCTCTGTATATATATTTACATGTGGGTTTGTTGAAAAAAAAGGTGAAATATTATATTCTCAGACGGCATAGTTTTTGTTTGAAAAATCTAATTTATTAGAATGTATTGCCCTGCAATTTCCATTTCCAAATATATTAAGTATATGTAAATACAGTGTTTCAATGAAAGTATAAAATATGGACTTCTTATTCTATGTTTTAAATTTTCGATATGATTTTGAAAAGTCTCATCAAGTTCTTTAAAAACCATATCGACTTTTTAAGGATCTTTCGATCTTTTAAATTTGCTTTACTATGTGTGCTTTAGTTTTTATAATATATATATTAAATAATATATATATATATATATATATATATATATTAAATAATATATTAATATATATATATATATATGGGCCAATTCTTTACTAACAAGAGATAACATCCAAACAATAACATTCGACAAACACATAGACAGCAGGAAAATCACACAATGAAGGACAAAAAAGTAATCGAGATAATAAATATAAAATGGATGCTGCAGTGTTATGAACATTTCTGACTTGGGCAGCTATTATATAAAAAAAAATTTATATAAAAGTGGGGTTGAACATGTTTTTGGCCAGCCAACCTTCCCCTTTTTTTTTAAATAACCTGAGCAAAAAAACCCTAGAAATAATGGATAGAAATATCTAAATCCATTACAAGATATAGGGAACTTTCCTAAAATTGCACTTACAAATGCAAAGCCCCCCGCTAAATCTAGTGGGAAAAATTTTTGTTGCCAGATTCAACCCCAATACAGATTTAAATCCAAAGGATGGCGAAATATAGCATTTAAAAAAAGATTAAAAAGAATGGGAAAAAAAATTTAAAAAAAGTTGCATATTTTAGCATAACATAATAACACCAGAGTAAATATGAATAAAATAATAGTAAGTAATTTCAATCTAATATTGATTATGGAATAACTATAACAAAATATTTGTTTATAGTAATAAGCTATTATCAGTCTATAATTTTAACCCTAACTTTTTTTAATACTTTATTTATATAACTATTAAAAAATTAATTGGGTTTTTCCCCGTTTAAGCAGTATTTAGTAAAATGTTTATAGTTATTTATAATGTCTGTTTTTTTTGACACAAAAATTTAGTACGTTGTATAAAAATTAAAAAAATATTTCTGAATATGAAACATGTACATTACTCTCCCAATGAGGAACTTTTATAATATTGAAATTAAAATTTTTCTTTTATCATAAATATTAGAAACATTCATTTTCATATAATTTGACATGTATGTCAAGAAAATTTCTTCGTTGTTATTATTTGTCTTTATTAAATTAAGATATTGTATATATATATATATATATATATATATATATATATATATTTTAAATAATATATTAAATGTATATATATATATATCATATTGCCATGCTGTCTTTGTTAGCGCGAACTATTCAGATTTTGTAGGCGTGTATCTATGATTAATTTATCATTTTAATACTATTGCTTTACTTTTAGAGGAGAGGTGGCTTTATGCAGTTTTATCCCAGGTAGCAAAATTTCTCGAGTCGACCCTGTTATATGTTTAAATGTAAAATAAAGTTATACAACCAAAATATATTTTTTTGCCATGTCTAATTTAAATAACTGAATTTTCCCTCAGGAAACTAATTCTAAACATGGCCAATTCTTAAAAGAAATGTAGACAGTACAGTGTTGATTATTTGAAGTTTGGTTTTATTGAGTCAGTTTCTGACAAAAGATTGCCTATGTGTCTTTTATGTAACAGAGTCTTAAGTAATGACGCTATGAAACCATCTAAGTTGGAGGATCATTTGAGAAGATGGCATCCTGATAAAAGAAGTAAAGATTTGAAGTACTTTCAGATACTCAAAGAAGAACTTCAGAAGGACAGAATATTTGCTTCGACTTCACAAAGAGACGATAATGGTTTGCAGGCGTCTTATAATATTTCGCTACTTATAGCAAAACCCGGAATAATAGGATATAATTATAAGAATTCCCTTAAGCAACAACACTGTTCAAAGACGTATTGATGAAATGAGTCAAGATGTTGAAAGTTTTATTGTGCGATTATTTGCAAACGACGCATTTCTCTCTTCAGCTGGACGAGTCAACCTTACCTGGAAATGAATCATTATTATTCGCCTATGTTCGTTTTATTATGGATCAGGAGGACCACGAAGAAATGCTCTTTGCAAAAACTTTGACAACCGACACTAAGGGCGAATCCATATTTAACGTTTTGAAGGAATATTTCATAGAAAATTCAATACCGTTATAAAACATAATAACCCTTATCAAACAGAACAGATGGAGCACCTACTGTGGTCGGGCGCTATCATGGACAGGGGTGTTAGCAATACACTGCGTCATCCATCAACAGCATTTAGTTGCTAAAAATCTAAATTGCAGATTACATGAGTCTCTTCATTTTGTCATAAATACGATAAACCGAATCCGAAGCAACGCGTGGAATACACGTTTATTTGAACAGCTAGGTGAAGAAAATGACGAGCATTTTCATTAATTACTCCTTCACACGGAAGTCCGCTGGCTGTCGAAAGCCTTGTGTTTGACAAGATTTCTTGCCTTATTTGAGACTGTTCTAGAGTTTTTAGATTCTAAAGATACAATTTTAAGGGGAAATTTAATTAAGAGGAAAACATACATTGTGTGTGTGCCTACTTGACAGATTTGTTTAGTAAATTTAATGATGTTAACTTGAAGTTACAACGTGATAGATTAAATTTAATTAAAACAAAGTCCATCATTTCAGCGTTTCTTGCCAGAATTAAGCTAATGAAGCAAAATATTGGACGACGTGAGTTTTCCCAGTTTCCCATTTTGTCTCAGACAAACTACCAAGAAGATAACATTTTAACCTACATTCAGCATTTGAATACCCTCTGTTCAGATTTTGAAATAAGGTATAAAGATATTTTGACTATGGTAATATCACAGTGGATAATCAATCCATATGGTGAATTTGAAGAGACGGATGTCGTATTACAAGAGGAACTGATTGGAATAAGTACAAACGAAGAACTTAAAGTACAGTTTAAAAATGGATATCAGAATTTCTGTCTTCAAAAAGATATAACTCTTACTTATCCCACATTGTATAATATCGCTAGAAAATTTTTAATTGCTTTTGCATGCTCGTACCTTGTGGAAAGAGGTTTCAGCGCGGTTGCCAGTCTCCTAACAACAACAACAAAAAAGAAATAGACTGGACATTACTAATTAGGAGATTTAAGACTGAACCTGACTAAATTAATGCCAAATGTTCAAAAATTGTTATTACAGCATCAGGTTCATGCATCCCATTAAAAGCATTTATTTTTTGCTGAGTTATTTTTTGTAACAAATTGATTTTAAATTTTAATTTAGTTATTTGATTTAAATTTAATTAATATTGTAATTTTAAATTAATTGTAATTTCAACTTGATTGTACATTTCACTTAATTGTGCTTTTAATTAAATTAATTAATTGTGATTTTAATTTAATTAATAGACGTTTAAAATTAGCATGATTTTTCTATGATGAATTTGCGAAAATTCAATATTAAGTAAGAAGGGGGTCTACCCCAAACCTGAAAACATGACAAGGGGTCTATGAGACAAAAGAGTTTGGGAAACTATGGAACACATGAAGAGAGGTGTCAGTATGTACCAAGATCATCTCGTCAATAGTGTTCTTTTTCGACAATGTTAGAGGGTCGATTTCGACACCTGGATTATTTCAAGATGACGGCTGGTCTGGAGTCGTTGTGCAGACTGAATTGAGACTCATCACTGAAGAGAACCCACTCTCAACCATCCTTTGTCAAAAACAGGTATTCTCGGCACAATGCTAGATGATCTTTTGTGGGGTTCCCTGTCAAAAGGATGCAGATTATCTGGCTTTCAGGTCATCTTTATTAAGACTCTAAGTGGTTGTTATCCGTGAAATGAATTTTCCTATTGCTTTGTACATGTTTAGAGACAGTTGCATAACCATCTCTGAACTATTTATTTTTGCTAAAGTCTCAAACAATGACACTCAGCCAGCGTTGTTGCCCTTTTGTGACCTTGACCAGGTTCACGGATAAGTGTCCCTGTCTGTGTTAACTGTTTACCCAGAGTGGATACAGTATTTTTTCGAAATCCCGAGGAATCTACAGCAGGTGGCCTGTGATTGGTCCACCTCGAGTTTTCCAACGATCCGCCAACTTCTGGCATCGTCTAGAGGAAAACGACTGGCCATGTTAGCAATGGGTAAATAAAAAAAATGGACTAATCCACAATGTTTCAAAACTTCCTTGCTCTACAGGATTCAGAGAGCAAGTGAGGTATCTACACAAACGTGATCACAGCAACACTGCCTTACGAAGTCACAGACCACTATGTAGCAGAGGTGTCCAAGAAGAACTTAGATATCATCTGATATCTTATTTGCGTATAGGCATTCATTATTTTTTTAGTCAAAAAGAAACATTTTTGCCTTATATTATTTTCAACAATGTATTTACATTGAAATGGAATTCATTTTAAGCAAATACTTCTTTATCAGTTTCTAAGCAAATTATTGTCGTTTGCATTTAAATAAAAATAGTAATAAATTTGAATTTCTAGTATAAACCAACTTAATCATAAAAAATCGTCTAGAGTTAAATAATTATTGTTTATTATTAAAAGGAAAAGGAGAGAACATTATTTTTTGTCTCATTCCTTTAATTAATCAAAATATCCTGAGCAAAAATATCATTATTAGTTTCCAAAAAACACATACGATATACTTGAATGTAAGTACGTGTGAAAAAATAATTTTCCGAAATGAAACATATACTGTTGAAAAGAAAAATCAATTTGCTAATTCCATCTTTATTACTGGCTTTAAATGAACAAAGAAGATAATCATTTGCCAATAAAGCCCTAATTCTCACTTTAACTTTAAAAGACAATATGCAAATCCAGCAATACCTGAGACAAGAGCCTTTGGATGATCTCTTACAAAAGCTCTTCTTGGAAACTGACACGATAAAATGCTAATGAGACAAGTATTGAAAGAGAAGTAATTCTTTTCAATTACTTTTTCTCTTTCTCTTTACTTAAAATGCCAAACAGCCTCACTTATGAACGGCGACTTATTTCATTCAAAGATATTTTTTTTGGTAACTGCTGAGATTTAAGAGAGACACTGTCTCATTTTCCTATTTAGATGTTTCCTTTTCTTGACAACAAAATTCATGTTTTCATTTTTCAAAGCTTTTAGATTACTTTCCAGTGGAAATGTTATACTTCGTAAGATAATGTTATGAATGCGTTGGACAATTTTCTCTGAAACATTACTTTTGAGTGAATAGCGAGATATCAGATTTATGTCTCGAGATAGTAGGTATTGTTTTCTAAATATAACACGTATATTTGCTTATAATTGTCATTTATTTAAATAAGGGGTTCTTGAACTTCTCGGGGTGGTGACTTTATTTTTTTTTTACAAAAATATTGGTGCAACCCGAAAAGAATTGCGCAAAATTAACATACGCTTGGGTACTTCTACATGTATTTTATTTGTAGAATAATTTTTTGCAGTAAGCAATACCCATAATAAGGTTTTACTTTAAATATAACTATACATAAATTTTAATTAAGCAGTAAAAAAAATAAATAAAAAAACATTGTTTAATGTAATTGCACAGTAAATTATACATATGCAAGGCCTTTGACGAACAAACAACAATATGTGCAAAACAAGCAAAATAAAAAACAGTTGGCTTTATTATAAATTAAGTCTAAAGATATTCGTTGGACATATTTTTTTTTATCTTGATTATATTTCAGACCTAATAAATTAAGCTATTTGTTAAAAGTGATAAAATTATTTTATGCTGCAATATCTATCAAAAATACTAAAATGTCTTGCGGCACCATTCGGGATAGCTTCCCTTGGTTTAATTAATACTTATTTAAATCTTACACCTTTATATAATTTAGTGTACAATGGGATACATTTAAAAAAAAATTCTGTACGAATGATTTTGTCTTTACTAGATAATTTAAAATTTATTACAGGCTGAGTCATGGGTTTAGTAAAAAAATATTTTATGTAAAAAAATCTTTATTGACAAATTATTTTCTACTTTTGTTTAAATAAATTAATTTGAAGGATAAATCTAGCAGCATTACAACTTATAGTAAACAATTTAAAGGGTTTCTTGAATTGAAAATACATTTAGATTTATATTATATTGTCTTCCGGAAGCCGGCAAGCAAACAAAAATTCTCTGAAGCAAAACATTTCATAAAATTTACTCTTATTAATGTACTTCTTTTTTTTTCTCTTGAGTGTAATCTAGTAATAAAAAAACATATTTCAAGTTTTTCTTATCTAATTGCAGATTATAGGTAAAGAATAGATCTATACAAATTTTTTTATGCATATATTTTGTTTTGCTTACACAATTCGGCATGGGGTTCAAAAAAACAATGTTTATAGAAAGCGTATAATTCTAATACCAAAATTCCTTTTTAATAATTGAAATGTAATATTTCAATTTTTTTTTTATGTTAGTTGAGAAGGAAATATTTTTTATGCTTCCCCATTTATGAAATACATGTCCTAAACGTATTATTAAAACAGTTCATTACGACAAACTTCTTAAATAAATGTTATTAATTTTATTCTGAGTTTTCGAATTAGAATTTCCATCATGATAAATAGTAGTAAATCAAAAATATTTTTTTTTTCCATTAAATTTTTTCAAGTTCTTTACAATTTTTTTCTTAGAAAAATGCAATAAAACTGAATTTCATTTTTCGTTAGAAAACAATTAATAATTATTGAAAAAAATATTCTTTATATATATATTAAATTCCGTAATAAAGGTAAAGCGAAGTTATTTTAGAACATACTCGAGTATGATGCGAGATTTGCCAAATTTAAAGTATTTCATTGTTTTGTTACGAATTGAACTGAAATTTGTATTATTAGTATTGTAAGGGTGTAAGTATATAAGATTATATATATAAAAGGATATTATACAATCGTATAATTAAATATGTAAAATTATTCTTTGATCTATACTTTTGAGTAGATTTAACTATTTGGTTACTATTTATCTATTGTGGAATGAATAATACGAATTTGTTGTGATCGATGCAGAAATCTGTTGTCAGGAAAAAAGTACAGATTCCAAGCAATTTTACTTTAATTTTTAATAAGGATTTTTTACATTATCTTGGAAGAAGCTTTTTGTTACATATAATAAAATTATAGGCAAAGCGCTTTTGTTTTGATATAACTAATGGTAATTATTCTCAAGATATTGATCATATGAATACCTTTCTTAAGATTTGCTTTGATAAAAGATCTAAGGTGATATGATGCTTAAGAAGCAAGTTGAATTTGATCCCGATTTCTAACTTTGTAAAAACTTCAATCGTGTGTATAGGATGACGCGTAATATTTTGCAATCTAAATAGCTAAGAAAAATAACTACTAATTAGAACATTAAATTATATTAATACTGTGTGTGTGGTCAAGTGGTCGAACACACACACACACACACAAAGAAACGAGCGTTACAGTAGTCGCATATGATGTGTAACATCTGACTTGTTATCGTGGAATACGCAATAGCAATTTAAATCCTGAAGAACTTGAATCAAGTAGGATTGGAAATAATTTTCTATCGAATAATTATATATTTAATGAAAATTTTATTTATTTAACACAAAGAGTAATGCCATTTTTTATCAAAAATTTTTATTCTTCTTCAAGTTGGGGAAGAGAGAGCAATAGACTTGAAAATTGACAAACAGGGATTTCGGTGGCCATATACATTTCTCCGAATCAGACGGTTTAAAAAATTAAAGATTTCCTGCATTTTGTACTTGTACCATATACCAAGAAGATATATATAGTCCTGCTATTTTAAAAACAAACTATCACTCGCTTTTCATGATTTTGAGTGTGATTGAATTGAGTTTTGAGTCGAGTATGATTAGAAATAATTTTATATCGAATAATTATATCTTTATGAAAATTTTATTTATGAGTAACGCAATTTTTGATCAAAATTATGTATTATTGTTTAATTTCGGGAAGAGTGGATAAAATAGACTTATGATAAGTAAAATATGACACATATACTTGTGATTTCAAAGTATTTAAAAACCGTTGAAAAACAGGGTCAATAACAGTACCACTGTTAGTTGTCGAAATAATTCGATTTGTATTCATTTTGAGCTTTAGCTCATTAGTCAAAAAAGCTATGAGCGTCTCAACTTCTGGCAAACTGAAAACGTTGAAATAACCACTCAAAATTATCGGAAACGAGTGGTAGTTTGTTTTCAAAAGAGCGGAACCACATCTTCAGTATATCATAAAGTACAAAATGCAGGAAATATTTAATTTTTTTAACCGTTTGATTCGGAGAAATGTATACGGCCACCGAAATCACTGTTTATCCATTTTCAAATACGTGTTCTTCCGCACCTATGCCCCAATATCTTGACTAGCAAAACCCAGTCCACATGTTTGGCGATAAACTATGTCTATATGAGGAGTCACAACATGTGAGTTGTTCTGTTTTCTATTGACAGCGACAGGAATTAACGTCAAATTATGAAAAATATATGCACTAACATATTTATTCGAGTAATTCCATATTACAAGTACTTTATATTCATAAGAACGTTGAAATTTTTTCAGACATTAACAGTGAATATATTTATTAATATAGTTAACACATATAAATTAACCTCAGATTTCTTACACAACACATTTGACAATTGAGTGCAAGGATCGTAAGTTTATCATAAATAAGAATTCGAATCTTTTGATATGCTAACTTTAACGATATAAAAAAACAGCTACTAGAGTTGGATTTGATGCGAGGGACGTGAAGAGACACAATCACGTGACTTGAACCCCGATGCGAGGGTAACGAAGAGACACCATCACGCGCGCTCTTTGGTCAAATCAAATAGCGTCCTTACGTCACTTCCTGTTACCCACTTCCGTCCCTTTTGACGAAATAACTTCTACAAAATTCGGCAATCGAGAGGAAAGATGTTACATATGGAAAAACATAACTGTAATAAAAATTTAAATAAAACTGAAATTAAATATTTCTATTCAAATGTGATTTTGATAACATTACATTAGCTAATAAAATTTAGAAGAAAACATTTTTCTTGCAAATTTTTCATAAATAATGGAATTTTTTTTTATTAATGAAAATGGTAAAATATAACAAAAGTGATGTTTTTCTTTTTTTAAATATTTAATCAAGTTCGATCTATTTTTTTTATGCAAATGAAGAAAGAAAACTCGTAAGACAGGTGTTTCAAACATATTCTGTGATCTTAGTTTTCCTCGCGTATCTTTAGGCATATGTTTGCTTTGGAATATCTTGTAAACAATTGTACAAAGACAATATCTTGGTGATGGATTACAATGTAAAGCAGGTGGAGGGTAGATTCGAGGTAGGTTAATCTCAAACAGTAGGTAAAAGGTTAGCTTAATGTTTCCTAAAATGAGATTTTAAAATTAAAGAATGAATTCAGGAGACCGGAACAATATCCAAAAGCTAATTACAGAACACCCAAAAGCCGTCATAAACCTAGATATCTGCTACTTGACTTTAACTACAAGGCGCATAAGGAGATAACAATTTCCGAATGTGTAAATAAACGAGCGTTTCTCAAGTGCTACAAAATTAGTTTCAAAAAATAATACAACGGAGACTTAATGGGGCAATAATTTATGCCAGGAAACAAGTGGTTTCATTCTTCCTCTTTTCAGACCACAGGAGAACCTGCATAACAAACTACTGCCAATATCATTCTTTGGCAAGGGAACAGTGGTGTTAAGAATTGGATCAGATTGATATAGAACGTGGACACAGGATGCATGTTTTTTGGCAAAGCACTGTTTTCGGAACATTCTCTGAAGTATACAAATAAGATGTCACTGCCGTACATAACGTCTTCCTTAAGGTTAGTTAACATTCAGCTAATTTTTATGGACGTCAAGACTCGCCCGCGCAGAGCTCGGCTGGTCGGTGCATATTTAGAGAATGATGTTACCCAAACAGTTACATGGAAATCCAGATTTTCATAACTGATACAACATCTTTAGAGGGTTCCTCTGACAGAGTAATTACATGTTATCAAGCCACTTCCATACACATTTAGGAGTTTTAAAATGTAAATGTAATTTATCGTTTTTTTTTAAATGTAATTTATCGTTCGAGACATAAATACCTGTAAAAAGCGCGCGATTCTTTGTGAGGGTTACAATGCTGTTCGGTGGTCATATCCCATTTTAAACTGTACACAGGTGCTTGTCACATCATTTTTGCATTTTCATCTTTTTATGAGCATTAACTATAATCATGAGCTAATGCCATTACTTTTATTATAGATTTTACAGTAATACTTTATATATATATATATATATATATAAAGGCACTACTGGTTATCGACTAATTATTTCAAATAGTAATTTAAATGTGAGAAAACAGCTATCAGAAGATATTAATAAATTTATTCTAAATGTTACAATTAAATATATAATTTACCTACTCAGGCCTCTCTCTCTCTCTCTCTCTCTTTAAGGAATATGGTTTTCATGTCTTCAGGGACTTAATGAATTTTAATTTTAGAACAAAAAATAATGTTTCTTATAGAGATATTAAAAGACCAATAGAAAACTTACAAAAACAATTTGTGATAGTCTATGTTGATAAAGCCCCAGGAAATTATGCAATAATGTGTAAATATTACTATAGTTAATTAATAAATGATCATATAAAAAATAACAATGCATATGAAGTAAGTAAATTAGGTATGAAAGAAATTAACAACAGATTATTGTCATGTTGTAAGCAATTAAATATTTCTAGCAATAACATTAAATATCCCCATATATTTTTGACTCCTAAATTTCATAAAAATCCCGTCAAATTCCTCAGTGTAACAAATGTGTTTAATACTTATGTATTCAAATAGCGGGAAGAATTTAACAGATCATATTACAAGATACAATAGACAAATTTATACATACTTGTATTATAAAAAACAGCCATGATGTAATAAAGAGGGTTGAGCAACAAGAGGTATTTTCAGTGCATGGATTTGATTACGAAGATTTATTTAACTCCATCAAAATAGAAGATATAATTCAGGTACTTTCAGATACATATGAGAAATATGGTTTGAATGATTACATTAGTTTTGAAAAGTTCAATACACTAATTCGTCTTGTAATACAGAAGAACTTTATTATTTTTGATAACAAACTCTGCAAACAAATCAAAGGATTGCCTCAGGGTTGCCTAGCCAGTAATAGTCTCGCTAACCTGTATTTACACCACTATGAATCAAATCGAAGAAATGAACCATCTTGCCTCTTATTAAGGATACATAGATGATTTAATTGTTATAGGTCGCGACAGGGAATTTAAACCTAGAATTAATTTTTATCCGGAATACCTAAAATTAATACAGACAAATTTTAACTCGAGCAAAGTTGATTTTTTAGATTTAGATGTAAATATTATTGACAATAAATTATACAGCAATATCTATGATAAAAGGGAAGCATTTAAATTCAATGCCATAGATACAGAACTTCAATAGCTGTTTACATATATCAGTATTTAGAAATATAATTTTAAATTTTTTGAGGAGAAATAATAATTTAACTACACACAATATTGATAAATTCAAGAACATCCAGAAATTTATATTTTATTGCATACAGATTGATTATCCCATCAACTTCTTGAGAAAATACAGATCAAAAATATTTCTTAAAAGTATTTTTAAACTCATAAATGCACAAATCCACCACACAACATTAGGTCCACAAAGTCAGTTTGTTAGTGATCCAGTAGTGAAGAATATGCGCATTCCACACACAGAATACATTTTAATACACACATAGACCAATATTTACACGACAACACTTTAAAATTATTTATGACCAATCAAACATTTATGACTAATCATACAATTTTTTTTTTGCATGCAATCTGATTTGCATCTAATACCAAATAGTTAAACTCTAGTGTGAGATTATGAATCATTTGGATTGACATGGCATTAGTCGGTGTTATGAGCAAAATATAGGAGTGGTAATTGTTGTATTAAATATGAGAGAAAATTCGTTCATAAATTGTGAATTGAATTTTTGATAGGATGCTCTTTGGTGAGTTTTTAATGATTTACGCTATTCATTTGTGAACATACTTGGTTTTTAATTTGAACTTTCGAATTTTAGACATTTTTTCTACCTATACAACTATTTTAAAGATGAGTGCGTCATCTTTAGTGTTCGAGGGTTCACTTATATTATGCAATTGATTGTTTTAGAATTTTAATATTTTAATATAATATCTTTCAGAATGCGATGACGAATAGTTTATTTTTTCAAGTTTAATAGTTTAACTTTAACTTTTTAATTTTTAATTTTTTTAATTTTTGAGAATTGGATATTTTCCGATTAACTTACCAAGTTGCAATAGGGGGAAGGTTGGCGCCATCAAACTAGTTTAACCCCACTTATCGGTCCTAAGTCCGAGGTTGCACTTGGATATTTTATAAATTTTTATTTTATAATTTTGTAATCTTGTTTGAAAACGTTGGAATTTTATCTTCTATATTCGCCATTGATATTTTGAAAACGGATTTAATGTTATAAGATTCATATAATTTCAATTTTTTAATTGATTATTAAGTGATTGAATTATATATATATATAAGCATTTTCACACACACATTCCAAATTTCGTTTATATTAATAAAACAAATTTCGAAAAATTCCATGCAAATGTGTTTGCTCCTTAACGTTTACTCACAAGAGTACCTAGTCTTACCACAAATTCTGTGATAATTACAAAGACGTTAAAATAAAGTCAACTTATATATATATATATGTGTGTGTGTGTGTAAATAAATTTGTTTAATGCGGGCTACAAAACACTTAATTGAAAATATACTACACTAAATCACTTTATATTTTACTGAAATCAAGATACTTCAAACTTTAGAGCACGGTGTTTCGAATAGTAAGCTCTAACTTTTATTGTTGTGTATATAAAGAGGCTCCAAAACAAATTCCGCAACTACCCACATTTCACTATAACTTTAAGTAATATGGGGATAATTTCCAGAAATATGGGCTGACTGCATCAAAATAAATTATAGATTAAAAAAAACCTAAAAAACACGCTCTTATAGTTAATGGAATTAAAAAGAAAAAAAAAATCTTAATCTTTATATATATAAATTACGTGTCACAGAGTTCGTCCACGATGAACTCCGAAACTATTCAGCCGATACTAACGTAATTTGGCATATTATGTGTCATTTCATCAAACTTAAAATATGGAATAGTTTTTATCTTACTTAAGGGGGTAGGTTCACGAAACAAGATCTATATCTCAGTAATGTTAAAAATAGGTATTTTTAGGGAACATTTATAAACATTCTATTGAATAAAAATTTCCAATTTCTTTACTGAATATTCCTTGGACTATAACACATACTTTAATCCGAGATTTTTTATGGATAGGATGTCTAGTTATTTTTTTAAACATTATTTTTTTCACATATTTGTTTTTTTTTCAAAAACAGTGAAATTTCATTATGTTTAATGCTATAAATTAAGTCAGAATATTTTTTTAAAAAAATCCCTTGATTAAAGTATGTATTGGAGTGTAATTATTAACTATGCAAAGTTATAAGCTGTTAAATGCGGTAGTTTAGGGAAAAATGTTTCTTATATAGTAAAAATGTTAGTTTTGAGAAAAATGGATTTTAGTAAATCACGTTTAATTTATGCATATCAGATCAGTTTTTTCTTTCTTCTGCTAAAGTATCCTCTAATATACCTTTCTTATGCCTTTTTTTCACCCTTGCTTCTTTAGAATTTGTAAAATGTCATAATTTGCTTTTCTTAGTCTCTCCCGATCAACAGTTTCCATTGCTCGAGGTGTGTAAGAACCTGGAAATATACCTAATGTGGCAAGAACATGACACTTAGTGATATTACCTTGATTGTAGGAGGCAATAGCTTCCAGTATTCCAGTTTTTAATGTGCCCAATTGCACAAAAATGTTTTTCGGTATCCGTGACCATATTATGCAACTTACACTTTCATTACAGTTTTGTGTCTTACCATGTAAGCATTTGGCAAGGAGGTTAGGGGTTGATAGTTCCCTGTACACATTTTTGATACAATTGAGCACTTCTGATTGCAAGGTGTTCTTATGTTTATATACTCCACCTGTTGTAATTGCTCGGTTATATTCACACCAGGTATCTTCGTTTAATGAGCACAGACCATGTTGTGGATGTGCATTTGTAGATGCTTTATGAAAATATGTAGCCCAAATGGCTCGCTTCATAGCCAATAAATTATAACGCTGCAATTTATCAATTTCAGCGTCTGTAAGTCTACCATGATCATCCAATGCTTTTTTGTCACTTAATTTCTTACCTTTCATGTTTAGTTTTAAAGCTCGTAGTCGAGTCTCTCTCTGCATCCGTTTCTCGACATGGCCAACACATTCTAGTTTTTCAATACATGTATCTCCATACGGCTGCATCTCGTTTTATTGTTTTTTATGCTCTGGAGTCACCATCTTCCAAAAATTTGGTATATCGCAGACCATGCAAACTTTCAGAGCGTTGCGTTGGAAGAATTCGATGGCTCCTGAAACTTCCATACTTCCATTATTTCCAAAATGCTTAACCTTACAGTTCTCATTATGCATTTTGTTGGGGCACTTACAAAATCTTGATAAAATTGAAGCATCAAGCACTTTGCCGGTATAAACGCTTGTTGCAATGACAGCACCATTCAAAGACGTACTCCCATGCTTTTGCCAAGTACCATCAATATCAACTGGTATATCAGAATGTCTGCTGACATCTATCTTTGGCTTCTTTAGCTGCAATTTGCATACTCACCGTAGCCACAGTCTCTATGGATGCATCTAATCCTGAGATTCCTTTTCATTAAATCTTTGCGATGGAGTTGGTAAATTCATAACTCCACACAAAACTTTAGCAGAAGACTTACCTTTTACCAATACATATCATTGGATATGAAAGCCTGGTATTGACTTCATAATACTTACTCTTTTCCATTATATGAAACCATGTACATCAGTATTTAGAAATGGTTGGCTGAATCCACAAGTTTCGCAAGAAACAGAAAGTTCTGTGGCCAAGCCTTGAACTTTTCTTAAGACTTTAATTGAAATGCTATTATTTTTGCATTTTTTACATGCAACAGATATTTTTATAGCTTCAGAAAATTAAGTCTTATTTTTAATTTCATTTATGTTTCCATTTTCTCTTAGAAAATTGCAATAATCTATACAGGATTTCAGCTTCTTGGCTGAAGCAGAAACATTCAATTTGTTAGTGGATTCACTTACTTTCGACTGTGAAAGCAAACTGTTCTTCTTTTCTTAAAAATTCTATTTTTGAAACGTGGCATTGTGAGAAATAATTGTTTAAAAAGCAAAAATTACCAGGAAATATGTGACACATTTTTAAATATTTTTAAATGTAGCCAGAAGAAAAGCTACTTAAATACTTTCAATATTCAATGCAAACAGCACGTTTCAAATAGTAAACAAGCACTTTCTGCACTTCATTTCTTTTACTAGACGTTGCCGTTCAAAGTATTTTAAATAATAATGAAAAAAAACGTGAAATTGGGGGTTTACAATGCAGTAAAAAAGTTTGTTTACATATGAGTGGGCGTGGCAGGTGGACTCGGAAGGGTGGTAAGACATTTTCAAAAAATTATTAAAAATTATTACACTGCATGTAGAATAATTTTTGCACCATTAGACGCGTAAAAGTTCATATTTTATAAAAATGGGAAAAGTGAATTTTTGGGTCGAAATTCTGAACCTACTTTCTTAATGACGTCATTATTTTTTTATTGCCAGAAATGCGTACACTCCGGTAAACGGGAAATTTCGCAAAACGTGTGTGTGCTTGCGGAAGCAGATTTTGGAGATTTAGGTGCATGAAAAGACAGTGCCTAGTGAATTGAATGCCAAATACCCCTAGTTTTGCCGGATAATGCTGAATGACCGTGATTTAGACACACCCTTTCTATAAGCTTACCTTAAAATCCTTCAAGCTCGAAAACTTAGTCATTGACGTATTTTGAGACGCGCTCTCTGAATCTGATATCCAATATGAGAAATTTTCGTAACTTTGCCGATTCATGCCAGATCATTGTGTATTTTAGTCACATCCTCTTACTAGGTGCTTAACTTAAAAACTTTGGGGCACGAAAATTTGGTCACAGACGTATTTTAAGGCGAGCAATTTGAATCTGATATTCAATTTAAGAAATTGTCGCAACATGGCCGGATAATGCCAGATGACGGTATTTTAGACATACCATTGCTAGGGTCTTACCTTAAAAGCCTTGGAGCATAAAAAGTTGGCACCTGACGTATTTTGAGACATGCAACCTGAATTTGATATCTGGTATGAGAAATTGTTGCAATTTTGCCGGATAATTCTGGGCAACTTTCTATTATGATTCTATTTTACTTTCTATTCTACTATGACAGGATTATTCCCTAAAAGTCTTAGAGCAGATAAAGTACATTTATGGTTATTTTTTGGATAGTGAATAAGAATCCGAGATCGGATTTTAGAAATTCCCATAACTTTACCGGATAATGCCGGATAGCCTTAATGCCCCTTACCAGCGACTGAACGTGCAAGCTCAGGGGAGCCGAATGTAGTCTACGGTTGCTTCTAGGTGTAGGAAACAAGAATCTGAAATCAAATTTTAGAGACTCCCATAAATTTGCAGGATATTGCCAGAATTAGGTGGAATGGTTTCACGTTCGAGTCCCGCTGAAGAATTTTCATTCTCTCCAGCGGTTGAATTTATACGCACTGGGGCATCCAAAATCCGTCCTGTGTGCAATTCGAATCGGGGAATGAGAATCTGAAATCAGATTTAAGGTGTTTTGTTAAATATAACGAATAATACCGGATGACCACGATATGAGTGAACAGCAGAGTCGGTCTAACTTACAGACGTAGGGACGCAAAAAGTAGATCTCTGTCTCACGGCTAATACGAATATTCAATCCAATTCGAGAAATTCCCGTTACTGTGTCAAATAATGCCAAAATAACGTATTTTAAGCGAACAATGGGAGGGTCAGCTTAAAAATTCTTGCAGTGTACATAGTGCGCCCCTGGTATTTTTCTCTGTGGGGAACAAGAATCTGAAATCGAAGTTTAGAAACTCGAGTAACTTTGCCGGATAATGACCGCCGATAGTATCCCCCCCCCCCTGAGGGGCGGAACATTGAAAGGGAAGGGCCCCAGATGCGTCTAGGGAGGGGGAACGAGAATCTGGATATGGATTGCAGAAACTTTCTTAGTTTTGCTGGATATTGCCGGAATGAGTTAAATGGCTTTGCATTCGAATCCCGTGTTTGTATTTTCATTCCCCATAGCTACTAAATTGGTAGGCGCAGCCTTGCGAAAATACGATCAACAGAAAATTATATTAGCAATTGCATCTTCAATCATTGCAGCCACTTTGTTAAATGGTGAACAAAATTCACATTTAGCATTCTGCACATTGATCATTAGACATTCATATCAGACGCAATGTGAAACAGTAAAAAAAAACGCAGGATGACTACAGTATTGCAAAATAGTTCAATCTTAATCTGCAATGAGTGTACTATGGCCCATGATCGCTCACTCAAAGTTTTACATAGAACTTTTTAAGATTAAAATGGCAATGAGAAAAAATTCGGTGGTACTATTCTATTATTGTCTGGTGATTTCCGACGGACATTACAAGACGTTCCTCGCTCTCCTTTGGCTCATGAAATTAACATAAGTTTAAAGCAATCGATTTTATGGCGAAACGTTGAAACACTTCGATTGGCTATAAACATGCGATTTTAATTGCAGGAAGATCAATTGGCGCAAATATTTTCTAACCAACTGCTAGATATTCGAAACAGTGAAGTAGAACTGCATCAAAATACACAATGTATCAAATTGCCAGACAAAATGTTGATGAAAAAAACGAAACTGTAAAGTTTTTTAACTCTCTAAAAATATATAAGAAATACCTCCTCACAATCTTCGGTTGAAGATTAACCCACTGGTTATTCTGCTGGTTTAACTTAAAGTTCACCTAGATTATGTAATGGTACACATTTGATAATCAAAAGAATTACCAGACTCTGCTTGAAGCCAAAATTTTGATTGTAAAATTTAAAGGTTCGTCCTGTAGCCACGTATTCCACTAATACCATCAGAATCTCCAATACCATTCAAAAGGCTTCAATTCAGAATTCGTTTGGATTTCGAAATGATCATAAATATATATATCAAAGCCGAACAATGTTCATTTGGGGCTTGGACTTAGAAAATCCATGTTTATCGCATGGCTAACTACATGTATGTTGCATTCTTACGAGTGAGGAAACCACCAAATCTATTTGTGTGCGTAAGCAAAAGACAGGTTACGAAAACATATTTTGCACCGATTAGTGTTTAATTATACTAAAAACTATTTATTGTTATAATTTAGAATAATAAAAACAATATATTTTTTAAAGATTTCTGAAAAATTCAACGTTATTCACCTCATTTATAAAATTGAACCTTCATATATGTTGTTACTTAACAATTTCATAAGTAATTCATGCATTATACTATACTCAAATAGGAGATGAATAAAATGTAAAATTAAAAGCATTACATTGTTTTATACTTATTTCAACTCTCCGAAAATGTAAACGAAGATTAATTTGATTGCATTGAGTAGCTTAGAATAATATTAAATTAACGTATTAAAACAAAGCCACAGCAACGTGTGGCCGGGTCAGCTAGTATAAGAATAAAATTATTAACGAGACAATTGATGTCATTGTGGTTAAAGTGTGTATGGTGTTTTGAATTATATTTTTACAATAACTCTGCGTTTCCGAATAGAACTACTAAGAAATTATAACAATTGATATCGAGCACCCCTAATTTTAACCCAATGACATTAATTTTATCGTTAATCGTTTTATTCTTACATTAAGAATTTTTTTTTTTTTACTTTTTAGTTCGATTAACTATAAAAGCGTATTTATTGGTTTTTTTAAAACTATAATTTATTTTTCGCATTTTTAGTTCAATATACAATAAGATCACATTTTTTTTTTGCTTTTTTAAATTGTCCATTATTTATTGATGAATTTATCCTTGACTTTTATATTTGGAGCCGCAATAACGTGGCTGCTGGAATTAGACTTGTTCTTCAAATTAGTTTACGTGAAGCGAATAGAGGTGAACTTTGCGAAACGAAGCTTTCTATGGAGTTTTAAATTCTTTTTAAGAGCATGATTTTAAAGTAAATGATTTCAAACTTCACACATCGTTAGCAAACAAAGGTAATTTTTAAACAAAAATTGTAAGGAAAGAATTGCATAAAATGATTTCTCATAAAAAGTTTATTAGATGGAAAAGACAAACACTTTTTAAAATCTGTAATTTTCTAGCAAATTTTTCAATATTTGAACAGATTACGTGCAATAAGGTTTAATACCAGATAAAAAAGTTTTGTGTGATTAATTTTCTAAATGACGAAATTATTAAATGTTCAATTAGAATTTTGAGTATTTTTGAGAAAATGTAAAAAAAAAATGTTTTTGGTATTTTATTTTTTAAATCACTGATTCCAAAAAAGCAAAGTATGAACTTTTTTGGTACAGAATTTTGATTCATTACAATGACATAAATTCATTCAGAACGATTAAAAAATTCTTTTCATAAAAAACGCCTCAATATTGACCCATTTTAGAAAAAAATCTGAAAAATGCGAAATGGCATTACTTTGTAAAAACAATTATATCGTATCGTGTAGAAATAAAAAAAATCTTTCCGATTCAGGAATTATTTTTTGTCTGATTTGAAATGGAAAATAGGATTGTAGTTTTATAAACGACGAAACCAGTGTTAAAAACGACAAAACTAGTGTTAAAAACGACGGAAAATGTCGAAAATATTTGCCCTTCGGGTATTTTGGTTTATTGGCGGAATAAAACTGCATACAGGAGCAAACTATTCGCAAATTTTAAAGTTTTTACTTATTTTTTAACTAATTGCTATATGGGAAGAAAGTTTTAAATTATTGTATTGTCATTAATTCTTGACAAGTGTGCAAAATTTTGAATTAATCTGACCTTTTAAAGTAGGTGAAAGTCAAGTTGCAAGATTCCATCTGAACAAATTTCATTGCAAGGTAATAAACCCTAGTAAAAATGATAAGAGACAAATCATCATCTCTTAATTTAACTTTTCGAAACAGAAATTCATTTTTACACTAATACATGTTTGGAAATAACTTTGAAACTTTGTTATTGAACGAATTGTATAACAAAAAAAAAGTGTTCAAGTGTTATCTATAAAATAAAAAAAAATAATTAAATGCTGAAAATCAGATAAACTATTAAATTAGCACAGATTATTAAACACTAAAAGAAAAAAAAATTAATGATGATTTGCACTTGTATCATACTCTACACTTATTACAATAGAACGAGTCATCCTCTATCTCGACATAGTCCTCATGATACCAAGGTGAATAAGAGCCACAGCATTGCACCCATTCTTGTCCTTGATTCTCATCATAACAATTAGTACCACAAAGATGACAATTGCAGGATGCATTGTATTCTATTGCTCTGCATTTTGCCCCTACAACTTCTTTAGAACCTTCATAGGCAACTCTCTTAGTAGAAGCCAGACTTTCTGCATTTATCAGCTCTCTTGCAATGTTCTGACGTCTTCCGCTATTTCCGCAAGTTGTTTTCAGTGTTGGAATTGGACTCAGCTCCTCCATGAATACTGCTGCTGGATGTGAGAATTCAGTAGTGGCAATACACTAGTAATGTGCTCCTATAATTTGACCGACGTTAGTATAAGGAAGAGGTTTGTGGAAGGAAAATGAACTCAAAGGACGCGTAGAACGAGAAGATGGTTCAGGAGTAGATTTGAAAAGCATTACTTCCTTCAATTTCTTTATTGTCCATATTACCCTTAATTTTAATTCCCATATTTACTCTAGTGACATTATTCATTAGTTGGCATTACAGATGTGGAAAGGCGAAAGAAGGAAACCACTCACACCACCAACGACTACTATGTTCATGTAAAATTACAGCCATTCATAGGTTCCATGTAGAATTAATTAATTTTGCATGTTAAATCTTAAGTAAGATTACCAAAATTTAACAACAACCCGAATCTGAAGTAATAAGTTGTTCTACCTACATTAGAAAAGGTCTGTTTACATCCCTGTTTGAATTGCACACCACGAGCAAATCAGGCAGTCACCACAATGCTTGAGCATTGTCAACGCCGTAATAAGAATGCAATAAACCATAGCGAGTAATATGGGTATTTCATATTACCTTAGTGTCTATATTCCCCATTTGCCAACTTTTCCCTATATATATATATATATATATATATATATATATATATATATATATATTTATATATATTGTATCTAAAAATCTTTTTATATAGTACTTTCTAAACTATTAATATTTTAAAAATAATAGTAAAAAGAAAGTTAAACTATAAGAAAAATGTAGTATATATTAATGAAAACGAGTTTTTATTTATAGTGCAATCAGCATTTAAAATACTCAAGGAGATTTAAGGATAAATTACTTGAGAAACAAAAGTTATATATCTTGTTTCATGAACTGTAAATGAATTTTCTAAAAGGACAGTTAGCTATCATTTTCTGAAGTATAATGGTTTTTGGAGAATCGTAATACCTCAATTTAAAAGGGGAATAAGTGTCTGGGTATGGTTAATAGCTTAATGCAACTGAGATTTAGCTCTTGAGGAATGATAATATAATAATAATATGGCTCGTCGTAATGGCATAAGTGTAGTGAAGCGACTTAGCATTATTACTTTTCTAGTGCCGCTCCAGTTCTAAGAGCATTCACAAAAAGCTCCTCCGCTTCTCATTATCTAGAGAATTGTAGTTTTATTAAATGTGATATCTCAATCACGATCGATTGATTTCTTTAGGCAAATTGAAGAAATGCAGTATTCTTTTTTTTATTCCCCGTAATTGTATGCGAATGGATCAAGCTTCTCTGCATTGACGTTTTCGTATAATGGAGAAAAATGTACGTTTTTCCATCATAATTTTGAAGATAACAGTTGGATCATTTGTGAGATCGTTTAGATGTAAACGAATTATGAAATGAATTTTAAAAAAAAAGACTTTTAAGAAATGACAATAAATTGGGTAAGGATATGATGCTTTTTTTTAAGTAATTATGAAAGAATTGTTTTTTGAAAAAAATATGTATGTAATGCAGTGTTTCCTCAAACTGTGGGGCGCACCCCCTGGGGGGGCGCGATAACCCTGGAAGTGGGGCGCGAGCATATTGAAAATAAAAGGTTTAAAAAAATATTTTTTTGGAATGAAATAAAACAAAATGCTTTCTGAAAAAATAAAAAATACATATTTACACTGATATAATTTATATATATCATCTGGTTTTCCACTTTCAAAAGATTCCACTTCAAACGTTCATTAGCTATCTTTGATCCTAAAACCAAATAAAAAAAAACATTTTATTTGCTTTGCTGTAATCCCACGATGAGAGATTTTTTTATTACGATTCTGTTAATCCGTAAGATACTTCTTTTGATTATAATCTCTTTGACCTTAAAACTTAGTGGTATGTTTAACTCAGTCTCTTTTTCTTTTAGGAAACTTGTAAATAATATTTTTCTGTTGCTTTTTTTTCCCATTTGAATGAGTTTTATAATAAATGGATAAGCACATATTGAGCACTTTGAAGGATTATTTGCCCAAGATGTAATTTTATGAGTATTTTGAAACATATAATGCATAATGAAAAACGTTTAACACAATTATTTTTCTAGAACTGACATCGATGTTTTCGTATCGAATACACATTTTACATGGGAGCCGTCGAATGAGGCGCTGAATCACTCCAGGCTCACAAAATTGTTAATTCTGGTAAAACTGTTTATTCGTTAACAGTGACCTTGACAGTATTCTCCTATTAGTAGACAGTCTTAATGGGAACTAAAATGAATTTGTCACATGTATGCCTCTTTTTTGAGAGTGGCAATTGTTTTTTTTTACAATCAAGGTACTTGTTTTGATCGAGTTCCCTCTACACGACCACTTTTGTTCAAAAATATTTTCTATGAATATGCTATACTTTCCCCTATGATTAACTTTGTGGTTTTGATTGCTGTGTTGTACGACTTATTATGGTTTATAAATGTAAATGAGCAGAATATAAGAAAAAAAATGGGCATCTGTGATCTCTATTGAAGGAAATTGAAACTGATCAAGCATTTGAAGAACCTGATGAAATATTGCATACTAATCGTGATAGCGAAAGTAAATATGAGTAAAGCGATAGACATGAAACGCTTGAGTTGAATAGAAATTTTCAAATGCTGCCTAAAGAACTCTATCAAGAAAGCTATGAAGCCATAAATGTAACTCTTCGCCTTGCCAAAAAGACACAAGCAAGAAAAGGTTCAACATGCCATTTGCAGATCATCAAAGAGCAGCAAAATTACAATAATGTGAGCAAAATATGAGAGTTTTGCTTGCAAATAATTTCCTTGTATTGTTAGTGAAAAGTGTTTGTGATTTATGTGTTCTTCATTAAGGTCACGCAATTTGGAAAAGTTTCTTTAGTTTTATTGGATTTTTTCTCAAATCATCAAAGAAAAATACAAAGTCCTTGAAAGTAGGTAAGTATATTTTCTTTTAATTAAATTATTCACTGGAATTGTAATTTTTATCGTGTATAGTAAAAATAATTATAAAAAAAAGATTGGGGTGACTAAGTCACACCGCGCGACCATTAACGTTAGTGTGGATTGGGCGCCTGCTCCCTGGTTAAAACATTTTGAAGTTTTCTCGCTTTAAATATTAAAAATAACACATTTATTCTTCATTAGAATTTTACATTCATTTTCCTTTTTTAATATTAATTCTAAATGCTAATTCTGTGAGGCTTAAAATTACAGTTCGTTTTAAACTATTTATAATAGGAGCATTCATTTTTAAAAAATCATTTTATATTTTTGTATACATTATTGTTTACTTGATTTTCTCTCCTTACAATTAAGCTATTATATCAAGAATAATATATTATTTTTTTAAAAAATAATCGAAAACAGGTACTTCAGCCAGTGTACTTATAAATGTATCAGTACTGCACAATGTATTTTATAACTAATTTATTAATACTAATTTAAAAATAAGTTAAATTATTATTAGCGACTTCCATGGGCTTGTCTTGCAGAGCAAAGGTTTTCAAATGAAGGCTTAATATTAGAAATTGACACTCTAAGTTCTTTTTCTATATTTACCTGAGATCTATACTTTGTCTTCAAAGCAGCCACCGCAGAAATTCCGGTTTCAAAAAGGTACGATGTTGAAAATGGTAGTAGTATAAGAAATGCTTTTGTTTTCAGTGCAGAAAATTCATCATCTACTTCTGCCCACAGAGCACACAGAGGCTTTTCTTCTCCATTTACTTCAGTAATGGTAAATCCAATATTCCAGTATTCTTGAGAATATTTCCTTGATTTAATTTTCGGAACTATGCTCGTCTGTGCACTTTTGTTGATGCTTTATTATCGTAGAATGTTCGCTTACGACTTAAAAATTTATCCATGATTTTCCAATCTTCTGCAGTAAATACTTAATACCGTGAATTACAACTAAAGAGCAAATTATAAAATGTACATTTTCAGGATAGATTTGGTAGCTATAGAAGCATCGAATAGACCAAGACTGATTGGAATTGTACGAGGTACAGCATTATTACATGTTTTGCGCAGACGTCCGATAGTTTGGCCTGACTCACGCAGACGCTCGTGAGAATGACAGATGTGATGTATATGATAGAGCGCAACATAAAGTAGACTATTTTTTCAATTTCTACTATAATTTCACTCTCTCATATATATCTTGTTCAAATTTTCAATCGTAGATAAAATACTTTTCATTCATTCATTCAAGTTCAAATACATTTATTTATTTTTTTTTTTTAAATTTCTGAGAATGTGTGTGGTTTCTTCTTTACTATTCTATTTTCTTGCACTAATTAAATTTAATTAATGAATAAATAGTAACATACACACAAAAAAGAACAGTCTAATGCCATATATAGAAAGGAAAATGAAAAATTGACAAGGAAAATTGCTTTCTATTTTGTAGCTTAACATTGTGATTCTGTCATATGTATTACATATTTGTATTAATTGTAACTATTTAATAAAAAGTAACTAAAATAAATTTTTCTTTGTTGGCCTAAGTATAGGAATTGACTTAAAAATTTATTTTTTATATTACTTGTTCTAATGACATTTGTACTTCTAGAAATGGATGATGGAGGAAATAAATCTTTAATTAAATATCATTTTGCAATCTGTTCCTATTTAAAAATTATAGAAAGGAAAAATAACATAACAGTATAACTATTATTTAAAAGTAACTTGCTTAAAATATATATTACTTAAAAGTAACGTATACAAAATTTAATACTCAAAGTGCATTATTATTGCATTCAATACATTATTA
>BMAV01027781.1:74060-92612 GCA_019973955.1 Trichonephila inaurata madagascariensis | reverse complement strand
AAAAATTATGATTGAAAATTGGGTCGCCAGTGGTGAAAGTTTGAGAAGCACTGATGTAATGCAATGATACAAAAATAAATATAAACAAAATAGAATCGATTAACACATCTTTTGCAGATGAAACTTTTAAAATTAATTATACCTCGTACCATTTCCTTGCTGGAATGCCACAATTCTTCAATTAACTAATTGTAATTCTCCTGATTATATAAAATACACATGGGTACAAAATTAAAGTTTGGGAATAACACAAAAAATGTTTTCAGTGATATTTGTATTATTTAGTGTGCTGATTTCGAAAATGGCATCAATTTTTTCCCAACACGTCAAGATTTTTTATAAAATCGATATTAATATTTTTGCCAAAATCCTGTTTGACAAGGAATTCTCTTGAACAATTTAGCCTGGGCAACTTCGTAACAGTGGTTTTCATTCAGTTATATCTACATAAATATTGGTTCTTTGAGAGGCAAGTTAATTTCTCAGCAATTAGATGAAAACCATTGTTTCTAAATTTCACAGGCTGTCTTTGACTGGGAGTAAAACAAGAAATTTCTTTAAGATTTATACATTTTACAATCAATTATGTGTAATTTCTAAAAGAAAATCACCAACAAACTATCTTAATTTATTTTCAATAAGGTATTTACATAAAACAGATGATTGATCAAGAAGAGCAAAAATTATTCTTGTGTACTTACAAGTGTGAGGCATATTTTAAAATGAACAAGAAAACAAATCAAACAAAGTTTCTCCCTTGCCCTTTCCTTTGAAGCTTCTTTTTGACTTTCTTTTATATTTAATCTTAGACCTATCTCGTTTAACATCCAACAATAGTCGGCTAGTATGTTCTTGTCCATTCTTTCTTGATATTTGCACTCCAAATCTTTGATACCGTGATGGAACCTTTCCCCATGTTCTTCACTGTTTTATCCTAAATTTTTGGGAGGAATGTCCACATTTGAGTGAACGAAATGTATTTTCTCACTCCTGGAGCAACCTAACACTTGAAATTTTTCCAGTTTATTAATTGCAATTTTTTTACAGTCAGGATCCTCGAAATTGCCAAGAAAATTTCTGACGAGATCTTTGAAAAAAACTCATGCTTCGTTTTCCTGCGCTGTCATGTAAGTCTGAAATTTGTTATCCTTTATAAGCTTGCAAATATCTGGACCAACAAAGATTTCCTCTGTCAACTTGACTTCGGATATACCCTGGTCGATGGAATATTGTCAGGATAAAATTTCATCTTTTGATTTTCGTGGTTATACCTATGGATAAGACTGGGACAAAAGTAACAATCGTCAGAGTGGTCTTTCGGCTCCCTCTATGTCATAGAAGCTCAACATCGTACAGCAGCCTTCTTTTCTTTGTGCCAGAAGCGTAGAATATTCATGCACTTTACACAGATTTTATGATGAGCCTATGATTTATCTTGGCCTCCAAATTTCATGCCAAATATGCAAGATAAAGCTGTTTTACATGTTCTGTAATGCTTCTCATGCTATTTGTAATTAAATTATATTCAGCGTATATATAACAAAAGTCATCTGGTAAATTTTTGCAACATCTCAAAGTCAAAGCCGTGTTTTACAAACACACAGAAAAAAACACAACTGATAAAAGGGCTTATGAAATGAAGCTCCCACTTACGCATCGCATGCACTACAATAAATTACACTTGAAAGAAAAATTGAAATAGAGTTCAAAATTTCAGAATCAATCCAGACGAGTGACAGTTCTTGCGTTATCAAGCCAAGATAAGGAGCTATGTTAATGATTTGCTCAATGCTATTGGAAGAGAAATATTGTGGCAGAAGAATGAAGGCAATGAGTAAAGATGCCACTAAGTGGTATTATGTACGTTTCAACAAGGTTGAATGAAGGTCAGCCCCGGAGGGAAGAAACTCAACGCTGTCAAAAATTTTTGGTAAATGTGCATAAATCCAAGCAAAATTAAATTTTTCAAAAAAATGTGACCTGATGAAAAATTTTCATTTTCATTTCTTAAATCAGCATCGAAAAATACTTTAAATTCAGCTCTCACTGTTCTTGAATTTTTTTTCATTGTAATTCTGTGTTATTAACACTCCCGCTTGCAAGTGAGAATAAACAGAGATTTTTTTAGTAAAATCAAATTTTTAAAGCACGCAACAATTATTTATTATTAGGAAAGTATTTGTTTTTATTTGAGAAAGATCTAGTATAGTTTATTCGAAAACTCTGAAGTATGGAATATTTGTCCAATCACGAAATATTTTATTACATATCAGTATTTTCCATAATATTTTTATTGGAAATGCAGAAGTATTTTGTAAATTATCCAAAAGAGCTATACTGAGATCAGAAAAAGGAATATACACAACATATAAAACAAAACAGTAAAACAAAGCAGAAAAAAATTATAGGAACATAGAAAAACAAAAATTAAAGTTTCAAAACTTTAATTTGGTTTAAAGCTTTAAACTTGTATAACATATTAATTTATGTATTTTACTTAAATATCTTCAAAAAATTCTTTTTCATTCAGTCACGTGGCGGCATTTGATAATTGTTTTGCAATAACAAAAATAATTAAAATTCTATAGTGCAAATTTATTACGTAATATTGATTATTATAGTAAAAAACTAAATTCATACTTATTCAGGAAATCCTATATATTGATAGAAAATATAAAGTGATTCTATCTCAGTGTTTTTTTACAATATGTATTATATTTAATTTTCCAGTTATAATTTGTGCAGTTTTAAGTAAAATAATATATTAAAATAAGTGCATAAAGGCAATTATGAATTATTTAATTTTTATTAGTAAGAAGTAGGTCACATTGGAAGCCTTAATTCTTTCTTATACTAAGCTAATGTATTGAATAATAAAGTGTCATTTTAACGTTAAATATAAGACAGCTAACATAAAATTTTGTCTCAATATCAATTGCCAAAATTCCATTGTTTATTATTTTTAATCCCTTTAATTATGTACATTCTTCTTTTCTAAAAAAAAAAAGTTGTGCCCCAAAAAACACTTATTTCAAAAAAAAAAAAAAAATAAAAAATAGCGCACCAAGAAATAACTGCAGTATCGTAATGAAACATGGCATGAAGGTACATGTCTGATATATATGCAAATAATTAGACATGCAGTGTGATTACGCATTACATTTAGCCGGTAGAGGGCGTTTAATGTCGTTCTCCATTGAGTATTAAAAATGTAACCAAAGCTTGTCTGAGTGTGCTGAATCGTTTACAAAGGAAGAGCTGAGGTAGAGATCCCATTACGGCGAGCAGCTGTCGCAGTTTGAGAGTTGGGGAATCATCGGCATGATGGAAGCTGGGTAGTCAGCTAGGCGAGTAGCTCGTCAATTAGGTTGCTCTGATTGTGTTGTGAGGAGGTGTTGGGACCAGTGAATCCGAAAGATGTCATTTACACTAAGACCAGGCTCAGAACGCCCTCGACAGAACAGTCATCGAGAAGACCGCCACATCGTAAAAAATGCACGCGTGCAGCCAACTAAATCATGAGCGCAATCCAGGTACAGGTAGCATCTTCACTAGAGGCCCCTGTGATTTCTCGAACCATACGAATGCGCCTGGCTGAAAGACAATTGGGATCACGCGCCCATTACGTGTGCTGACCTTGACCTACACCCATCGACGCCTCCGTTTGAAATGGTGCCACGCACTACGAAACTGGACTGCAGTGGAATGGAACCAGGTCGTCTTGAGTGACGAATCCAGATTCAATCTCAGCAGTGATAACAATCGTGTTCGTGTATGGAAACCCCGAATTGAACGCCTCAATCCTGTCTTTGATTTACAGCGACACACCGTTCCGACAGCTGATGTGATGGTATGGGGTGCCATTGCCTACAATACACAGTCACCCCTAGTATTGATCCGTGGCACCATGACAGCCCAGCGGTATGTCCATGACATCCTGTAACCGCATGTGTTGCCACTCATGTAACGGCTCTCAAAAGCCATTTTCAAGACAATGTTTGGCGTCACACGACAATGGTGTCACAAGACTTTCTTCGTACTGTTACTACCCTTCCTTGGCCTGCTGGATCCCAAGACTTGAATCCAATCGAGCATATCTGGGACAATTTAGGATGGCCAATGGGGAATCCCACGAGTTTGAACGAACTAGAGACAAGGGTAAAGCAAATATAGAACGAAATGTCTCAAGACATCATACAGAACTTGTATGCATTTATGCCCGATCGTATCGCATTGTGCATTCGTGCTAGAAGGGGTTCAAAAGGGTATTAAATTCTCCGTTCTTTTGCTTTTTTCTCTGAAATAAAGGATTCTTTTTCTTTGATTTTCTAATCATTTACTTATGTCAAAGTAGTCATTACATATGTCAAATTTCTTTTCATTTTGACGACTCGTTCTTGGTGAGCTAATTGTTTTGTCCATGAGTGTACCTTCTTATAAGTGTATATCAGAATTTCTTAAACTGTAGGTTGTGCGTCACCTTAGGAGGGTGTGGTAGCCATACGTGGGGTGTGTGAGTGTATTGTAAAGTCGGAAATCTTTTGCAATTTTGAAACACTTGAGAAGGATTTGTCCGATAGTGATGAAAGCTCGTTGGCAAAAACACTTAGATCGAACACACAAATGAAAACATTTTCAAGACCAATGAACATGATTTGAGGTCGTAGTGACTATTTGAGCTGAACAACTCGCAAAATATAAAACCGGTAATAGAGACAGAAGATTTATCATTTGTCTCATTTTTGCGATTTTGATTCTTTGGAGAAAAACGAATGATACCATCAAGACAATTTCGAAGACTTTATAGGCAACTGAATGAATTCGAACATGGTCGCATTGTCAGAATGCGTGAAGCTGGGAGGTCATATCGAACAAACGATTCTCATCTATAACGTACAGATACAGCTGTGCAAAGGTACCGGTGCAATGGTTGCTGTGAAGAACTTATCGACGAATTGAACGTTCTGGAAAGCTAAGTTGCACAAATACGAGACTAGATCGCATGATTGTTCCACAGATCCAAAATGCTTCAATGGTATGAGTTTTTTCAACGTACTACAGCCTCTCCTAACTCTCTGGGTACCTTCCACCATTTCATGGCGCTTGACTGAGGTGAGGTTATGCTCACAGTGGCCTTTAAGTCTTTTTCCTTTGATATTACAACATGGGCGGAATCATCTGGAGTGGTTTTGCAGCCAATCATCATGGTTGTCATTGGATTGCATCGCATAGTGTTAAACGATGACTCCCGCTTTGACCTTGAAACAAATTACATCGTCGCCTTATCTGAAGAGGCTGGGGCCAACAGTCTCATTTATCTTTTGATTTACAAAGACGTACAGGGTGACAGTGTGAGTTTCTATCTCATACGGCAGATGGTCATTTCTAGACAACATTCATGCATCTTTAACCACTGAGTGATATGTTGATACCATCCTGAGGCCGGTGGTATTATTATCCTTCATGGCACATCCTCCGGGAGCCAACACCATCCTTTCAACAAGATAATTTCAGGCCTATACTGTTACATATCTCTAGAGTGCCTTCATGTCGTTAATACTCTGCCTTTTCCAGCAAGGTCACCAGATCTTTCACCAATCAAACATGTCTGTGACATGGTAGAGAGCCAAGTTCGGGCACCGCAAATCATCGCAGATCGGAAGCAATAATTTCTGAATTCCTGGCAGAATATATAGCAGGATGGCATTAGGAACATTTACCACCCTTAACCAAGATATCTACAGGAATGTATCGCAGCTATGTGTGGTTTCACCAACTACTGATTTGAACATTCAAGCTGTAATCGTGAGCCATGGATAAGCACTGCTTCGATATTTTTATCATCTTATTATTGTATGACCTGTACACATATTTAATTTCATCAAGAACCTCTACTTCCTTCATGGTGCTTCGATTTTTTTGCAAAAGAGTGTATATATATTAATTTAAGAAAAGAAGAAAAAAAATCATTCTGAAATAATAAAAAAAATAAAATATACGTTTACACTGATATAATATGCTTATAAATGTATCAATCCTGCACAAGGTATTTCATAATTAATTTATCAATATAAAGTTAAGTACAAGTGTAATAATTCCCATGGGCTGGCCTTATACAATATTTAATTCTTATTTTGATAATTTTGAAGGTTAGTAATATTAAAGTCGTATTGTAGCTTTACGTCAAAGTATATTATTATTGCATTCAATATATTGTTTTTATATGGAAGGTGGCGCGATGAAAATTATGATTGCAGATTGGGGTCGCAAAAATTGAAAGTTTCGGAAGTACTGGTCTAAACACAAATTACTTGTATAACATTATCACTTGATGTTAATCTCGTGAATAATATACTTTTGGATGGTTTATGCATACTTCTGACTTTTCCGTCTATAAAATGGCAGTTAAATTTTTATGCTTAATTGTCAACTAGAAAAACAACTTGACAAAGTTTCATTCGAGAATATGATCATGTGCTAGCTCATTAGAGTGCTGAATTATTGTTTGTAATTTATTTGAACTCACTGCCGGATTCGGACGGGCACCACGAGTGACATTTGTCGGACTTTGCCCTTTACTGTAATGTCGATTTCCCCATTGCCTTTTATTTCGTATGAGTAGCCAAAAATATCTATGTCTAGACATGAATTGCCATTACTGAATCAGTTGAATTATGCATTGTGTATCTTTCTTAGGTGTAGACATTCTCAATAGTCTTTGGCAATCTTCTACTGCACGGATGACAAATTGGATTTTATCAAACTACTAAAATTAACGTTAACTCAGATGCAATATTTTTGGAGGGTCACTATCTTATAATTTGCATAAAACTTGTTATAAATAAAGATATAGATGGAATGTGTGTAAATGTGCAATATTTGTAGAATACAATGTACACTCAACTCATTTTGTGAACGGTCTTTTTTCACACGATTTTGAGATAACACGGTACACGAATTTAACGATTTTGAAGTGGCTCTTTAAACTTGCTGAAGAGCGAACTTAAAGGAAGCTTCAGGTTCGGATGCGTTACAGTCGTTCGGCTTCAGTCGGAAGTTTTCCCGACTCAAGTTGGAAACCCTGCTCGGGTCGTTGACGCGCGTTTGATTTTGAATTAACAATATTTTAGGCGTTTTTTTTTACTTAATTATATATATTATTAGTAGTAAAAGTTTCCTATGCAATGTCAGAGATTGAACATAAGTAAAGAAACGGATCTGTTTTTTTTTTATTTAGTAGAAATAGCATTTAAGCACAAAAATGTGCCAGCAAAATTAAAATCTGAAAAATTTATAAAGTTAATTGTTGAGAAATTTGCCAAAATTTTAGTTTATATTAATGATCACAACAAATATATTACGAAAAAACAAAATTATTAATTATGAAAAATTACGAACTCTCTCCTTTTGTTTGCTTAGATTTTAAGAAAAGTAAATGACTCTCAAGGCATAAGTTTTGGTAGCCTTGCATAGTTCCTGGCTTTATATAAGATATATAAGCAGTACTTATGTATTAGGGCAACGATATTGGAGATATTATATGAAAGGAAACATATGGTTATCAGTTCAGCGTATATGACACATAAGGAATCAAGGTAGCGAGTTATCTGAAACGTTGGCATTGTTGTGATAGTACGCAAGTACCATATAAACATATATATTACATAAATACGAGGGTTGGGGCATAAGTCATGACAACTATTTTTTTTTCTTGTATATATGTGAATGAATCACAAACACATATGTGTCGTGTGGAAGTTCTGCAGGCATAGTGTGTGTGCAGAACTGCAGATGTCTCTGTGATAGCTGGTAGTAGCGCAGCGAGGGCTGTGATATCAGTCAGTTGGTGGGTGGGGTATGATGGAAGTAACCAGTGTTGAGCAGCGTTCTTGCATCAAAATAGCCGTTCATCGAGGGAAAAATGCGATGGAATATCACAGTGAATTAGTGTAAGTTCTTGGAAATAATGCCTTACCATATCGTACAGTAGCACGGTGGGTGTACTGTGTAGTGTGTTATCATTCTTTTGCACAATGAAGACCATATTGCCCTGAAAAAAAAAACGGTAATAAATTAATGTGTTACGATATTTCAGTGCTATTCATTGTCCACACATGTAGTTAACACCTTGTCCTTTCATCTGTATATGTCACATTTTCCAACCAGACTGGTATCTTCAAGAAATAAAAAAGACAGTTGTCATGACTTTTACCTTAACTCAAGTATATTTTACATAAGTAGTTTACATATACAAAATTTTATATAAATAAACTAATTGACATTTACAAATCGTACTTACTTTTATATAAGTATATAAGAATGCATAATTATTCAAATAATTTCATTTACAGAAAATAAGAGAGAATGAAGTAAACCAATTCACCGAAGAATGGATACGAAAAACAGAACTACTTAACTCCTGTATGCAAAAATGTCGTAAACGAAAAGTAGTACATCCGATCAATTGGGTTATCTTGTCTAGAATACATTAGAAGTTTTTATTTCTATCGCTTTATTCACAAACCTTTATTTACACAATATTTTTGTTGTAGCTCGAATCCCAAAACAATTTGGGGATTCGTGCTTATTGGATGAAGACGATTGGATCGAATTTAGGACTGTTTATTATGATAAAGAAGAGTAAGTAATGACGAAATCGAAGATGAAGTCCAGCCGTTGACAGCTGATTTAATTCGCGAGGGCTTTAAATTTGCTACAAGCATAGAGAACTACATTTTCTTATTCCTGATCCTGGCATAGAGCTTGGATTAAAATTCTACGCAATCATAAGTTTTAAGAATTGTATAAGCAAGATATGAAACCAAAATAAAATGCGTGTGCTTATGACCACACGATAGAAGTGATAACTGCAAATTTTGTAATTGTTATTTCAAGGATTAGTTCGGGGAATAAAAAAGAAAGATATATTAGTATTGCCCTATAAAATTATTTATTCATATGTCTGTAATCATGAAGTAATATTTTTCTGCGAATTATAAGTCATATTTGTGAATTAATTTTATTCTAAGAAAAAAACCATATGTTTATGGTAGTTGAAATAGGTTATAAATAATTTAGATTCAAAATTGTATTTAAATATCCGTAAAAAAACTCCATCAAGCGTTGTTCCGTACTCCATCGTGCTTTCATTTGGATCATTTGACATAATTAAATTGAATTTTGATTTTCAAAAATCAACTAAAGGTTTAAATTTGTCTTTTGAAAAATCTACTTTAAAATTCCCACTTAAAATCATAGGTAATTTCTTAAAAAGATCCGATATGGCTTTGTGAATTTTGGTTGTAATTAAAAAATATTCAATTATATCCATGAATTAATTTAAGCAAAGGGAAAGTAAGACAGGTAGTTGATTGGGAAGAGAATAGGTCAAAACCTTTAAAAAGGGATTTATAATGAGAATATTTATATCATATATACTCTAACCTATACTAGCTCTTCGGTCATTGCATGGAAGTTTTGTACAAATATATCTGGTGCTGCTGCAAGGTAAGTCTTCTTAACTCTAACAAAAATATCCGAAGAAAGTCACATACTGTACTCTTCTTACATCGATATAAATTGAACACATCAATTTATTTTTTTCTATAAACAAGGAAGTATAAGAAAAAATTTCTTTTGTATATTTTTTTTAAAAAATTCGGAATATTTTACTTCTGAATGGCAGAATACAAGGCATTATACTAATCAAATTAAAATAAATGATTCTAAGAACGGCATTTTTCTTACTTTGTACATGAATTCTTTATTAGTAATTATTTATTATATTTATTATTTATTATTCTTTATTATAATTATTTTTCGCTGAAAATAATTATCCCCACATTGTAATTACTTAAATTTTTCTGTATATATTAAGTTGAAAGGTTACAAAAAAGTTTCAAATATTTTTTACTGTTTAAAAACCTATTTCTTTTCAGAGCAACATAGAAAAATAAAAGTATTAAGTTTTATCTTCAGTCCATTACAGTTGGTCAAAAACTGTTTACATTCTCAGTTTATCTGACTGAACAGCCTTGAAATCCCATGAATTAACCTGTTTTAAAAAAATAAATAATTCATATTAGAATTTAATTTTGGAAGAAATATTAGAGATCATTTGCTAATATTAGATAGTTTTTTTTAAAACAAATAATTTTATTTGTTAATTCTTAGCACAAGAAATATTCCTGTAGTTATTAAACTGGTTATAAAATAAATATATTTTAAGCTCCCTATTTGGTTTTAAAATGGATGTATACATTTAATGCATGTTTTTAAACTCTCTATTGAATTTAAATTTAGGGGGAAATATATTTGATAATCTACTAATTAATTTAATAAAAAAAAGCGGAATATATAAGTTTCTAACAAATAATTACAACCAGAAATCTGCTACTAGTAACTTTAAATTTACGGAGCTTATTATGTTTTTCTAAAGATGCCGATTGCATGATAATCCCAAGGTATAAAATAATGAAGAATAGGAATCAACATATGAAAATAAGAACAAAAAGTATCGGATAGAGTAGAATACAAAATAGTATTAAAGTGGCCCAAATGAGCTCTCTCACTAGAATGTAGCCTATCTTTTTTCCGAATAGTGTAATAATCTCATAAGCGTCGTAAGATATTTCGACTCATAAGGCGAATAAGTGGCAAAAGATTTTAGAAAAAATTGTGCAATTTAATTTTCTTCTTTTTTACTGAAAGATAATTGTATAATAGTACGGATCGTCGTAATGGCATATATAAGTCGAAACAAATTTGCGTTATTTCTCACTTATTGCTTCTTAGCATTTTAGAATATTTGAGAAAAAATGTGTTCGTTTTTTAACTAGAGCTGTTTTTTAAATGTAATTTTCTCTAACGGAATGTTTTCGTGATTTCTCTAGACAAAACGAAGCTATTTCATATAATTTTATTGAAAAATCAAGAATGACCAAAAAATACATTCGTACAAATGTTACTTAAGAAATGTCCCTTTTTTTTGCTGGATTAGATTTAGAGTTCACCCTTTTAAACATTAGCAGAGGAAAAAATTTAATAAAGATATATATTTATATTTAAATAATAATATTCGAATAAAAATTATTTTCACATTTTTTTGTTTCTTGTATTTATAATATTTATATACAGTTAAGGTATAAAAATTGTGTTTATTTCTATATATATATTTTTTATTTTTTTATCAGTCTTTTTTACAATTTAGGAAGATCTTTGCTTGAAAATAAAAGAAACCTCTACAAAATCATGAAGAAAATCATAATTAAAAATATGAAAGTAAAAAAAAAATGGAAAGGTCTAATTTTTTTAATAAATAAATACATGGTTCTTTGTACAATTCTACATTTCATGTTTCTGTAGAAAAACTCTAACATCCAATATTTCAAACGCAATATTAAAAAAGTTGTTTTCTAAGAAAAATTATAAACGCAACATAGCTATTTCTTATATATTATACTTATTTAACATTTTTATTAAGTTTCGTATTATATACAGTTTTATTGTTTGCAGAAAAAGGCTTACATTCTAACAAATTTGGGGATTTAATAAAAAAAAAAGTGTAAATTACCTTCCATAGTAAATATGGTTTTATTCATTTGCTTCAATCTATTTTTAAATAACTTGTTCAAAGCGTATTTGATTGTAACTTGACCTCTCGGGAACCATACTTTGTTGGACAATAATAATTTTTTTTACATATTTATAAGCGAATTATTTAAAGGCATATTATAATCAAGAAGTTTTAAAACGAACATTCTAAAATTAATTTTAATTCATTTACGCATATAACAAACAATTTATTCACTGAATTCAAAATGACACTTCGTTGATTTGTTATTCTAAATACCATTCTCATCAAAACAATTACATTCACTGAAAAATCAAAAGAGTGTGACGATCTGCGTATACCTAGTTGGTTTCCTAACATGCAAAACAGCTTCTATCTACCTTAGTATGGATGCCGCATGCTTTTAGAAGATAGTGCAAAGGTAAATTGGGCTAGATTTCCAAAGCAATTATTGAGGGATCACCGTCTATTCAGAGTTGGTGATTTTTGAACTTTAAATAGTCATACCTTGTTATCCTAATGATCTGTATCTCCTTAAAATCGGACAGATTAAGCGGCTATGGTATCAACTGGAACTATCTCCATGTACCTCGCGCCAGTACAGAGCACTCGAATCTTTTAAAATAGAACGTTGGCCTCCTGTAAAGTTACTTTTAATGGGAGGAATGGATACCTTGTAAAAAACTGGTTTGTAGTGATATTCATATAGTCAACAACATTCTATCACTATCTACGCCTTTAGGTACACTATCCAAATCCTAATATAATCATCACGTCGGCTGGGTAGCGTGGTTGGTTTCTCGCTGGCCTTCTGTACCCAATTTGCGGGTTCGACCCCGACCCAAGTCGTTGGATTTTCATGATGCAGAAAATCGAAAGCGGCCATGTCGTATTATTATATGGCATGTAAAAGATCTCTAGGGTAGCTCTAGGCAAAATTAAATCTTAGTACAGGTACGCATTGCGCGCGCGCGCGTCAGAGCTTAGGTGCTTCCCTCTAGGGAGGAAACTGGGCGTCAAAATAAACTGCGGCGATTGTGGTATCCGGCAATATGGCGCCGCATTAAAAAGAGATACCAGCACGGTGATGTACTAAGTAGGTTGATGAACTCTATTAATATTTGTTCATAATCTGTCATTAGAAACAAAAAAAACATCATCATTACTGTCTATTTATGATTTGCAGTACATGTGTTTACTTAGAAGACATAAGCTGGCATGACCATCAGCGCGATTGAAATGAATCACGGCTCATATTGCAATTCAACTGTCATATTATATTTCATGATCCATTCACAATGTTTCAGGACCCACTGTAGACGTAAAGAGTGATGATGCTTGGTCAACAGAAGATCAGGTGACATGGCGTCTGATGCATTGTCTTTTAATCTACAAAGTCTATTGAACAATTTGATCTGATATTCTTTTAATATTTACGCTGTGTTCAGCTGTCAGTTTCACTAGCTGTTATTGATTTTTTTCTCCACCGGGAGGTGCATCAATGAAGCACAAATCACCCCATAGCAAACAGTGTCCTACCAGTATCACTTTTTTCATCAGAATTGTATAGCTATTCACAATGAAGGTTTTAAAACACTGCTGAAGCTGCAAAAATAGTTTGGGAGACACTCTTTCCGACCGGATGGGTCATCATACAGATATACCCCGAACTAGGGACATTTTAAGGCATGTGCAAACTGGGCTTGGGCCCATGATTCAGGGGGGCTATCTAGTTTTTCAATTGGCCACAATAATAATATAAGAGTTATTTTAATCATAAAAGGTTATTACTTGATATATTCTCCACAAAAAATTGGGAATTTTGGGCTATAAGTTATCTAACGACAGTGACAAGACTGCATTATTAGGTATGTCTGCTGTACATGTTTAGATCTAGGCTTACCAAACTATACCATCATTACTCATTTAGTCGAAAAGCGAAAGTGATTGAGTTGGTTTGTGAGATTGAAAGTCATGAACATGTATTTGTAATGGATTAATATTTGTATAAGTATTTGAAAACGTATGTTAAGTACTGCACTTAAAATGCATGCAGATGGGCCCTACTTTTTTAAAGGGTGCCTAAAAAATTTCAAAATGTCACTGTCCTCATCAACATCTAAATAACATTTCTAGATTGTCACGGGCCTTTTCTGTCATAGAAACGAGATCATAGAAAAATGTTGAGGTAGTCATAATGATTTGACTCATCAGTATATAGAATTTTATTAGTAGGACGGAAAATAATTACAATTTGTGAAGAAAATAAACATAGAGTATACATTAGGAAATATATTGTTGAATATAGTACAAAATTAAACTTATTTTTAGGCTCATTTGATTCATAAGAATTTACAAAATCAGACATGTTTTTCATAATATTATAATATGTTTAATTCAAAAAAAAAATAAACCACAGAATAACTATTCAAAAAAAGAAGCTGGTTTTCAGCAAATATTGTATTTTATGTGAATGAAAAGCGAATATATATTAAATAGTTATTCGTCTTAAGATATAATCAATAATAATGTGAAGAAATATGGGTAAAACAAAAAATTGAGGATCGTTTGATTATGGAGAAGTTGCCGGGGGAGCTGGTGGGATGAGATTAACTCTACCTATTAAGTGGGGCAGACATTGCAAAATTAGCGAGTTAGTGTATCATATGTAAATAGTGAATGCGTTGTTTCCTGCTAAATCATTCCTCAAGAGTCAGATTCTGTAATGTAGATAAAAGGAAGTAGCGTCGGCAGCGATGTAAAAGTGAATAGACGAAAAGCAGCGCAGGTAATATCTCGGAAAAGCAATGCAAATACATAATTTATGTGCTATCAACAACGCTATACAGAATTATACTGGGTGTGAAACATGGGGCAAAGATCCCCAGAAGATACTTATGAATGTATTTCATAACCCTCAAACATTATCATAAGCAAAGAAACATTGTCTGGGAATCATTGAAAAATAATGCTTCAAATGAGAAATTTAGAATTTCGTCAATACATGTCAGCAGCATGGTACCAGTACCTATGCAGTGATGAAAGCTTGTTAGATACATTTCCCTTTAAATTATCAGGGTCATTATTTTCGTCAAATGGATGCTTCGGAACTAAAATAGTTCAATAGTTCATAAGTCAATTTTATTGAAGACCACTTGTCCTCCTTTCTTCATCTTCAACTTTAAGTTAAACATATTCCCTTCGACCAATCTAATACTAAGTGTCATTTGTTCGGTATTGTATTTAAATACAAAGGCACAGAATACCTTGCTTGTGTGACCATTTAGGTCACTTGATAGCAATCCCGTTTGACAAATCTGAAATACTATCTAGAGCAGCGTTTCTCAAATTTGTGGGAGTAATAATCATAGAGGGGGTTGAGCATGTCAAAAATAAAAGTTCTTTAAAAAAATATTAGAAACCAAAATACATTATTTTGACATAATAAAAAATAAAATGCATATTTATACTGATATAATACACTTAAAATTGTATCAGTATAGCACAATTAATTTGATGATTAATTTAACAATACTGTGTGTGTGTCAAGAAAAAGTTTAATAATTACAAGTGACTTCATGGGCCTAATATATATCATATTATATACAGAATTTAATACTTATTTTGTCATTTGTACGGTTTTTAAGTTTATAAGTCGCATTGTAGATCACAGTTGTATTGTAGAGTACAAGTATATTATTATTGAATTCAAAACATTCTTATTGTATAGAAGGGGGGCCCGATGAAATTATGATTGAAAATCGGGTCGCAAATATTGAAATTTTGAGAAGCCCTGATTTAGAGAAATTATTAGCCCACTGAGTTTGCGTCATCAAATATTCGGGAGCTACAGAAAATTATTGAGATATTATGTTTGGACGTTTCTGGCTTAAAGAGTTGAATCATCATATGTGTTAAATTTAGTGAAATATATTAGACACGTATCGATAACAAAACAGTTCTTCAGTATATAATACGTATACAGCAGCTAGAGAGCAGGGGTGGCCAAACTTTTTGGGAAGAGTGCCACTACTTGATAAAAAATAATTATGCGCCTCTTTTCCAAATTTTCTATCAAACATATATGGAAAAATGAAAAAAAAAAAAAGATTGCTTAGATGGAATGGAATATGGAATTTTTATGCATATAGAACATTTTTAAAGCAAATCTATGTAGTCAAAATTTAAAAATAATATAATAAATAAGGCGAAAGTACAAACTTAGACTTTGTTTTTAATATATAAACTCTTTACATGTTCGATTAATTAGTTTAGTTATAAAATAAAAATTAGCAACTCTTGAATCATTACTTTTTTTACCATCTATATAAGGATTAGCTTATACTGATGCTAACAAAATTGGCTTATTATAGGCGCACATCAGCAAGTTTTGTGCTACATTTCATTTTTTGTGTTTGTAGCAGAACACATTTATTCCTTAACAAATTTTGATCTGCATTATGAGATATTTTGTCTGAGAAAACCTCACTTCAATAAAATTGCAAAAAAAAAAAAAAAAAAATTTAAGTTATCTTTTAAAAAACCTTAAATTTTGAAAAATGGTTAGTTTTTCAATTTTTAATCAAAAATGGCTAATATTTAAAAAAAAATTCAGTAAATCTAGGCGTGCCACTGTCACAACTCCAAAGCGCTACATGGTGGCACGCGTGCCGTGGGTTGGCCATCCTTGAACTAGAGTATTCATATTTGTAAGTAGATAAATATTTTATGAAAACAGTTCATTTTACATAATTATATTATTGCATGATGGACATGTATTTGAACACCAAAAGCTAATACAGTTGTTTTCCCTATTTCCTTAATACAGTTGTCATTAATTTCTCATTTTGATAATCCGATCCATCCCCATTCCCAAGACAATAAACCCTGCTCGTTTAAACATTATTGGTAAACGGACACTGAAACACACAATTTATATTATAAACTCTGGCCTTTAAGGGGTCACATACCTTTTAAAAAGTCGAAAATGGTTAAAAATAGTGAGCTCTTTAAAGCTCTATAATTTTTTTATTATTGTTTCCTGGAATTTAAATTTTGGAGGAATAAACAAATAGATATTACTTTACTTAAAACATATCCAACAAACACATTTTTAATTAGGATAAATTTTTAATTAGATAATTACAAAAAGAAATTTTGGTTTTCTTTTCGCAAGTGATATGAATTACGCGCAGCTTTATAAAAAAAGTTACCAATAATTTTTGATGAAATTTTTGCTTAGTATTGGAAATTGTGTTATCTTTAAAATGACGAAGCATGAAACACTTATTTAAAATTTTTAGTAAACTATAACAATTTAAAATTTAACTATAAAAGTTTAAAAAAATTTTCGCTATTTTTTATTTGTAATTTTAAATTTTTTCATTAAAAAATTCAAACTGGTTCGTTATTTTAAGTACAGATATTGTCAGAATCTCCAGTAAAAATTTTATCATTTTCCATGGAACGGTTTTGAAAATATCATGCGCGTAATGAGAAAAAATGACATTCTGAGAAAATTGACATCAAACATAAAATTTACCACAGTTATATATTTATATATTATTCTGGTTACTCAAACAACAACTAAATTTTAAATTAAAACTAATGTGAATTTTTTATAGTCAATAAACTTCAATTTATTATAACTAAAAACATATATTTTACCAATGAATGCAGTAGAAGCATCGAAACGATATCAAAAGCTACAAAATAATCAAAATACAACAAAGTGATTCATTTCTTCAAAATAAAGTTAAAAAAAATTTATAAATATTACTTAAAAAAACAATTAATATTTTAATTAAGAAGTACTTACTATAAATATTAAATAATTTGTCATATGAATGCAGTGTATTACTGATTCTAAAATGTTAAAATTCGCCACATGCATACAATGTTCCCTCTTTTTCAGTTAATTTTTTACAAATTGCTTTAAATTGCATTCTTTTAACCTGTCGCACTTCTTTTGTGCGGAGATTAAAATGTCGCTCTGCAGTCTGAATTCTTTTTAAATCTACAAGTGTAAACAAATTTTTGCGCAAATTTACCAACAGTCAGACCAAGCGATTGCATTATTTTTAGTCTGCCTTGATTACCATCATTAAAAATGACAATTGCCTCATTTGTAGAAATATCAACAATCTTTCTACCACAACCTAAAGTTTTTGGGCATAATTTCCATATTAATGAGTTCATGGATTCATTATTATTTTGGGTTTTACCCCCTAGACATTTTTGTAGGAGTTTAGGTTGTGATATATCATTAAATACAGGTTTTATGGCATCCATTACTGCCACTGGCAATTTGTTACTGTGTTTAAAAGTTTCCACACTACCCTCTAATACTTGATTTTGATATTTACACCAAGAATTAGGACCTACAGGACAAAAACTGTGCAATAGTTTTTCCTCACTTGAACGTATATAGAAATATACAGCCCAAACAGCTTTTCGCATATCCGACAGGCATGTTTTATTTTGTCGGATTGCATTTTCATAGTATGTTGTGATTAAGTCGATCATTCCGTCGGTCAACCTTCCCTTTCCTTTAATCGACTTCCCATCACCGAGTTTGGAGCTCATTTGTTTTAATTTTCGTAAACGTGTTCCCATTCGTTTTTGAACATGTCCAACACGTTCAATTTTTGAAACTGTGATATCTTCTCCATACGGATTGGATGCAGTAATAGATGAGAATGTTTTGGAATCGCCATCCCCAATGTAAGATGTATATCTCACAGAACGATGACTTATTGAACGCTGAAACATACGAACCATTCCCACAGTCTCCATCATGTCAGCTGAGCCCCATTGTGGTTTTTCAAACATTCTTTAACGTGAAGAATTTTCCACTTTTTGTAAGCAGGTGACCCTTTTCTTCGTTTCCAAGAATCACATCCCTTACAGAAAGAAGACATCACTTCCGCATCAATACACTTTCCTGTTTTGTCTCCTATAACAGCACACACACCAACACG
>BMAV01027781.1:47635-59016 GCA_019973955.1 Trichonephila inaurata madagascariensis | reverse complement strand
CCACCGCGTAAAGGGGATGACGTACGTTAAATATTCCTAGGTTCAAAAATTCTCTTCTCGTTGGCGTAGCGTGAAAGTTTAGAAAAGGGATGCCAGTTCAAGTGTCGTCATTAGGTTGGTCAGCAATAGCCCTTGTGTTGATTCAGAGTGTGGCATTAATTGAAATCAAACCAAATAACTGATCAATTGGGAAATTACTTAGATATAATTTGAAAGTAATTTTAATCGACGATGTGTATCGTAGTGTTCTATGCGCACGCAGTTTCTTTTTGCTATAAAAGTAAATGAATTTTTGGCATCTGTGCAGATCTACTGAAGAAATCATTGCGGAGTACTTTTCATACATTGGATTTTTTTTTATTTAAATTAACATCTAAAAGAATTTCTGTGTGAAGTATAATTGTGTTCGATATATTTTTAGAATAAAAGTAATTTTTTTCTTATTCCAATTTTGATCATATTTTGCAATTAACGTTTCATTTTGACTTTTCAGGCCAAAATGTTCGTGTTGGCAACGTTGACTTTGCTCTGCAGCATCACTATAGCCTTTTCTGACTGCTTGTTTGGCATCTGTGATCCTAGTAAGTGTGTGTTTATAATTCGGTTTTTAAACCGAACATAAGTTTCTTAAAACTAACGTGTTCTCATTATTATAGTTAAGTTTAAAAATTTCAACGGGTGACTTCTAAGCACAATGCAGAATTAAAGAAACCCAAGTTAACATATATTCAAATATTACTAACCGCCAGTAGTAATTAATGCAATGGTTGGATCAATCTTTATTTTTTTAAGTGTATGTAGCATTTCCTTAAAGTCTATATTAGAAAGACTTGTGTCGACTTCTGTTTAAAGCTGTATCTGAAGTATGGTAAAAAATGGAATAGTTTCCATACTACAGCGTTTATCATAATGATTTCGAATCGAAGAGCTATAGTAAAAGACAAATACAGTGGAAAGGAATATTTGAAAGCGTACAGATTCAAAGTTTTATTTGCATGCTTCACAGGTTTCCTACGTTTGTAACCTTGGTTACTCGGCATGCATCAATGAGTAGCCTACTTGCATTTTATACTCAAAATGGGGCTATCATGTTTATTGACGGCACATGCCATCCTTTCATGCAGTTCTGATAAATTACGTGACAAGGGGAGGGGGAGTCCGAAAACTTGGTTGAAAGGACCAGACGGATAACGCGTGCTTTTAATAACGTTGATTATACAGTGTTGAGTAGTGTGGCAGGAACTAGACTATCGCATTGATAAATGCCGTGTAACAAAAGTTTCACACATAGAAGACTTGATAAAATGTATGAAGCTTGGCTTTTTCCAGTATTCCTTCAAATCTTTTTATATTGGTCTTGCTATAGTTTTAAGCCCCAGAGGAAATAATGAGCAGTCTTGTACTGTTGACAAGATATTTTAGAAAGTGCTTGGCATTTAATCAAAGTTTTCCCTCGGAATAGTAATTAAATATGCTAGCTTCCGTAATTTAAATTCGACCATCCTCACGACTTTACCAATTAATCTGAAAAAAAAATTCTTCGAGTATCTTTAATGAGGCACTTCTGTTGCAGAAGAAACCTGCTGTCCTGCACTCGTAATAGGCGGATGGACTTGCTGTCCCTATCCGAATGCTATTTGCTGTGCGGACTTGGAACACTGCTGTCCAGATGGTACAGTCTGCAGTCCAGATTCTCAATCATGCTATCCAAAGATGCTGCCCACCGTTCCAAACCAACTGCAGAAAAGGCAAGGTGACGAATATGAAGAGGATAAAACCATTACGATACCGGCGCGGTTCGACTTTTGCAGTGAAGAAACGATGTGCTTCAACTCGACTTGTTGCATACAGGAAGGTGGAGATGTTTTTGACGAAAGGTACGGCTGCTGTCCTTTTATAGATGGAGAGTGTTGTGCAGATGGGAAGCACTGTTGTGAACCTACAGAGAGATGTAGCCAAACTTCAAAGTTTTGCATAAGAAGAGATTATAGTATAGGACCTGCTACTACTTTCGTGCCCGCAATTTTCATATCTATTTCATAAGTAATATGGCTTTCATATTTTACGAGTTCTTCTGTTGTAGAATATCTTCGAATAAATTTTTTGTTGATCATTTAGTGTGTCTTATGTGAAAACTACCCGTATTAATGAACAAACATTTCCCGTAATAATGAACAAAGAACGTTCTCTAGAAAATAAGACTTCTGTAGGTCTGAATATACTTTGGGAATGGCGACAACCTGGTACTATATGAATATCCACTTAGATTCTTCAAATGTAACGTTTTGATATATCATGTGTGTTGGCTTCAGTATTTCAAGCTATAGACCATTGCGAGAGGACTGGATTATACTTGGTATCCGGTCCGAGAACTGGATGCCAATTGTAGCTTTTACTCATTGGTGGAAACTGTATATTCAGAATATTGTAATTCGGATTTTTGTTTTGAATAGAAATAAGATTTGGAGTGCCCGAAACACTTCATCCACTTTGAAATATTAAAGGATGTCCACAACAGTATTTTCCTAGGAAAATAATGCTAAGCGTCTATCAACTATATTGTGGAATGATTAAAATTTAACTGTTAATGTTATGAGTTAAACTTGACAATGTATTCCCATAGGTATCTTTTCTTTAGTAAAATGAAACTTTTCTCGGTCTGTACGATTGATAATACAAAAGTCTCGCATTTACCACGAAAAATCCAGAAGTAAAAATATATTGAACATCTTGCAGCCTTTCTTAATCAGAGTTCTTAACTTTACAATCGGTTTTTAAAATGGTTTAATTCTCATTGATATCGTATATCTTGTCCAAGTGCAAGAAATATACAACGCAAGTTATGGGTGTTCTACCATTCAAATTGATGAGGTATTAGTTTTATCTCACTCTGAAGCGACAGGGGGGGGGGGTATTGGCGATGGACTTCTACTTCCAAACCTTGGTCAAGTGGCGAGCACTACTCCTTATTGGGCACCTACTCTATCCAAACTTTCATTATCTTGAGCTTCATCTTATCCATGGCTCAGCCCCTCTACATTGTGGGTTTAAAGTTTGTCACAGACCGACTTGCGACTTTGTCGGCAATTCGTGGCTCTGGCCGCTCGACCAAGAAATGTCACCAGTAACCCTAGAGTTGAGTTAGTGTTATGTCACTAAAATATTTATTTACGTGATGAAAGGAAAGTGGGTTGTGAAATGAGTTATTAGAGGATGCCTTTAGAACGGGATACTAGTAGTTATTTGCAATCTGTATGACCAATGTTGCATAAGTGTGCGTTGAATAATTGGCTTGAATCTGGGTGCTATTCAAGAATATAGTGTTAAATGACTGAAATTGTTACCCAACAAGTTCAGTGCAGTCTAGGAGTCCTATAGTAAGATACTGAAGGCTTTATGTTGCGAGGTCAATAGAGACACAAAGCTTCTTGCACTTCTAGGAATTCAAGCAAGCCAATAAAAAAATAGCAATAAAACCGTTATATATTTCTGAAACTTGTAAAACTTCCCATTCGCTGTCATTTTAAATCTGCTTTATACGCACGGAATTGAATTTTTTTTCCTAATAATCGGATAGTTTTGTGTTAAAAAAATCAAAGAGAACATAACTTGACATTCTACGTATTTTCTAAAAATCTTCTTATATATTAAATAGATAGCTCTAATAATCACACTCGGACACTTTTGTTCACTTAAACGTCTATTCTGAAGAGGAATAAAGCTACTCTAAAAAGTTTTAAATTAAAGTTATTTCCTTTGGAGTCTTACGCTTCCATCAACACTCTCCCTCAACACAGTACAAAATTCACCCCATTTTAATTTCGAAAGATGACAAACATTTCTTTATGTCATCTTTTTACAAGAACGTTAGATTGTTGACACATAATGTGTATTTCATCTGCATAGACACAGGGTAATTTTGCAGCACTTTAAAACGACTTCATTAGTCTTGATAAGGTCGGATAATGGATTAAATAATCAAATGGTTTAAAGGCAGAAATGTACATTCGAGACTGATATTGCCGCATGAATTTAAAATAGTATTAATTACGATGCGAGGTTATATTCACCTATGGGAAAGAACAAACAATTGAAGAATAGTTTAATTGCTTTTCAGTTACCATTGTCTTGGAATATTCGAAATAGATCAGAATTTCTTATAGGCGATGTTATATAGTACTATAGCTGAATCTATGTTACATGTATAAAATAGGAACTGGCTTTTTCGTTTTTCTTAAGCAGATGGTTTGCTATAGTGGCAGCGGTAGCGTAGTGGTTAAGGTAACAGACTCGTGGCCGGTGTGTCATGAGCTTAATACCGCTGAAGACCAGTCGTGTAAGGGTCCTCCCGTTGGTGTGGTAGTTAGGAGAGGGACTGCTAGCTCGGGTGTCGCGTCCTTGTCACTTGACCATGGTTCAAAATGAAGGGATCCGCTGCCAAAAGCTCTCGTGTAGCTGAACAGTACGACGTTAATATTCACTTTTTACTTTTTGCTGTAAGTCTCATAGGAGATAAACTCGTGTTTGCGGAAAACCAATCAAAATTTGGAAACTGAAAACCCGTTTTCATGAGATTGAAACAAATTTTTGTTACAGACAATTCTACTGAAACTATAAATATAACAAGATATAGTAAACTACATACATACTGATGCTAAAAACTAAATGGTTGGTGTTAAGCAATTATCAGAAGAAAGTTTCTCATGTGAAAGCTCTTTTAAATTATAATAGCCTTCCCAAATAACCTTTGTTGCTTTGAAGTGTGATCTTCATAACAAGTTGAATAGAAAAAAATTTTTAGAGTACATTCCTATACTTACATCAACAAAAAAATATTTTATTTTAGTACTTATTAAATAATTACAATTCATTTAAATATGTATATACATATGACACAGAATTACAATATTAAGCGGCAATTAATTTTTATTAATTATAATTAAAATATCGTATTGTCATTCAAAACAAAACCGTGTGTACAAAACTTCAGTTTAACTGTGAATGCTTTAAAACGTGAGAAAAAAAAATATTTTATAAAGTTGTAACCCCCAAGTCGCAAGAAATGAAGCTATCTTGACTCTGTATCTGTAATTCTTTAAATAACTAGTTTCAGTCAATTAATTTTAATTCATTATAATTGAATTATCGTATTGTCACGTGGAACAATAACATATTTTAACGTAACGTTTTTATGAATAAAATCTGCCTTCTACAAGTAGTTTCATCCGAAAGTGAAACAGATAAGTACTAGAGTACCATAAAAATAGGAATCGAGAAACAATGCACATATGGAAAAAAATAACAGTTTTCACTTAATTTTTTTAAAAAAAAACAGTAATGAAGATTTATATTCATAAATTAAATTTTATTAATGAAAAGGACTGAACGTATCGCGCGGATAACTTGATCGTCCTTTTGTTAGCGTACTATACGATGGCCTATCGTTGAACTAAACAGCTTGCCTTAACCTTAAAATCACCTGTGCAAATACTCACCGGGATCTCAGTCATCACATTCATATCCGATTACTCCTCTGACGAGACAAACCATTGCTGCCAAAATGTACATTTTCACCTGAAATTAAATTGATATATGTTTCTTAAAGTCAAGTTTTAATTAATAACTAGGGCTATTGGTGACAATCCTTGCAATTCTGAACCACTGCCAAGTGATAAAGTCACGTGAGCTGGCGTTTCTGTTCAAAACTAGCTCCAATTTTTGCTCCTTCTTAAGATATGCGGTACAAGTTGGCTCGCATAAAAGTGATCTAGTCAATAGACCACGTTTAAGTAACGAAATGTATAAATTTATGAGACCGCCATCAATAGTCCTAGAGTAGCTTACTTCGATGTTAATCCAAACAAATTAAACCAGCAATCTATGAATTAAAAATATTGGATTCACACACACACTGAATAGCCAGGGTAGGTACCATGTTAATCACAGCCGTCTGGTTTAGATTTTAGAAACAATGGCATTTGGGATAAAGAATACACCGGTATTTTGAGCCATTTGTACAATTTTTTTTTATACCGTTATTCACAAGTTTAAATACCATTTTATCGGTATTTAATAGAAATGTTCGACATTGTCTCCAGTGTATGTTCAGGGATCGCCAAGATAGCAAAACAATATACGTTTTTGCTTTTAAGTCTCCCTAAAGGACGAAATTAATTAGACTGTGAATGTAGATTTACATCTTACAATCAAGAGAAGTGAAAAAGTATGAGAATCATCCAAGGAGGTGGGTCGAAACTATTCTATTACAGCTCATAGCTATACTGCACACGCACAGGATTCGTAGTCTAATATTCGTATCTGAAAACAAGGTTGTAGTTGTGGAAAAAGTGCGTAATATTTTGATATTTTTTTAAATTGGTGTTTGTTATTCCCATTGTGTGTGTATTTGAATATCATACAATACAATTGATACATTATGTTCTTAGGATTACATTTCAAAAATTTGTAATAGTACCACAGACTAAATAGTGAAATTTACACTTTTTTGTGATTTAAATAAATAAGATGTTCCTTTACTTTTTTGTGATTCTTTACATACTGTTATAATTAATAAGTTACAAATTGTTTTTTGTGTGACATTTACATTCTCTAATAAAACTGGCAAATAAAACAAAGAAAAAAACACTTGTGTTTTCTTTCTGTTTCTAAAACTTCTATTACCGGTATTAAAATCGGTATCACGATAGTAAGATCTAAAAAATATCAAATATCAGTATTGAACTTTTGGTCCGATATTACAATCCCTAACTGGCATAGATAGATTGTGGAACTATTGATTTCTCGTAATATTTTGTTCTAGAATTCGCCTTCGAAATGCTAAAATGAGTTTTTAAACGACAAAAAGACTTTCTGCCTGCCAGTGGTTGATTTGGCTCCACTCAATGTAACGTATTAATTAGATAAGGAGTAAAATCTGTTGAAATGATTCGACCATAATACAAGAACAATTTTGAACAAAACTCAGAAATATTATTTTCTGCATATACATATATCTTCCGGAAATATACTTCGTGACTTCTTCCATTTTTCTGAAATCTCTGCAATACATTCCATCATCTATCAAAGTGTTTGATACTTCTGAGAGAAGATGGGGGAATAACGGGATTTACACGTCTACAAAAAAAATCCCTTTTATTTCAGATAAAATAAATGAAGCACATGAGCTTCGCATTGAGCAATGAAGATGTTTTGTTTTTTTGCTTTGGATAAGATGAAAAAACTGCCAATGCACAATCTAAATAAGGGTTTCTGTTTAAGCTGTTATAGCGTAATGTTAAAAGCTAGAATAAAACCTTGTATATATTTTTTCAGTTAGAAAATAGTTCCAATTTTTCTGATGGATAATATTATTTTCTGAGGTTACTATTCTACTCCCTTTTGTCTTGGTGGGCCCATTTTTATTCCGGTAAAAAATGAGCGCCATATTTTACCTGCTCTATCTAAACGAGTATTCATTTTGCATATTAAAGGGAAGGACGTTATTGCATACTTATGGAATATTTTAAATTTTAAAAGCGTTAGGCTATAAAGTAATACCTCGACTTACGCGATTTTCAAGTCGATTTTTCTTTTTTCTTTTCCCATCACTGAAGTTGAGGAGAAATTAGTGGTAAAGGCTGATTAAATTGTAATACGTAGTAGAATTCAAAAGTTCCCAGACTGAGACTCTAACTTAAACAAATATGAAAAAAAATCTTTCTAAGTCGATTCCTACTTTGATCAACAAAGTAAAATTTTATTTTTGCTACTTTTTATTAAATAGTTACAATTCATATAAATATGTATATACATATGACAGAATCGCAACATTAAGTGGTAATTTTTATTAATTATCATTAAAGTGTTATATCATCATCCAAAACAATTGTGTATATAAAATTTCAGTTCAACTGAATGCGCTAAGTTGCTGAAAATGATGCCAACGTGGCTGTGTATGTGTAATTCTTTAAATAATTAGTTTTAATCATTAAATTTTATTAACTATAATTAAATTACTGTATTTTCATCCAAAATAATCATGTATATAAAATTTCAGCTCAATTGAACGCTTTAAAAAGTATTTTATTAATGATTGAAAATTCCACCAAGATAAATAAATATATATAGAGAGAGAGTTTGAGCTAATAGTAGGAATTGAAAAATAGTACAAATTAAATTGCTGAAACACATCCTCATTCGAAATAAGACCCTTAAATAACACACTTTTGGCATGGCTTGTAAAAGTCATCGAAACTTTTCTGGAATGTATTTTTAGCCATGTTCTTTGATTCATCATGCGATGCACTTTTAACTTCATCTGCAGATTGGTCTTCGTTTAACATGCGGGGAACGATATGTTCACACACCCTATGCATGTTAAGACTTTTAGTCAGTATCCATTGACATGTGGACGAGTATATCTCTATTGTTTGAAGCCTGTTCTTACGTACTGCCACAGGAAGCTTTTTGATGTTTTCAGCACTGTGGGAAGTGTGCTGAGCGTTTGCCGTCTTCAACACATCCCCTGTCTTCTCTAAAACGTCGATGCCACTCAAAATCTTGTGTTCGCGATAATGTTTCACTGTCTTAAACCTACTTCAAAATTTCGTAAATCTCCATGGCAGTTTTTCCCAAACGAACACAAAAATTAATATCCATTATCCGCTCAACAAGCGCAATTTCTTTCAATCGCCGACGACTCAACACATCTGCCTTCTAAATATGTTACCATAGTTACCCATCGTCATGTTATTTGGAAAAAACTTTTTCTGAGAAAAGGGGATGAATGCAACAACTCAGAAATATTATTGTATTCGATCTACTGCAAAAATATTCCACGTTATAGGCTCAGTCCGGGAACTTTTGAATTCTACTTATGATTTAAGAGGTTGCCGATCTTGCCAAGCAAATAAATTTAGAAGTGGACAGTGATGATGTACAAGAACTGCAGGATTTCCCACAATCAGGAGCTGACAATGGATGAGCTCATAGAAATGCAAGACCAAAACATCGAAGAACTTGAGTTTTGACCCAATACAATCAGAATATTGAATTACTGTTGGAAATTTGATAGAAAGTTTCAGTTTAATTGAAAAAAGGTTACAAATTTTAGGAAATACAGATTTAAACATGATGTACTTTTTCAACAAAACAAGGAATAAAAAAAATTATAAGCACGCTACAAGGGATTTTGAAGGAGAAAGACATACCTTGAGCAGGCAGACTACTTCGTTAGATTTTCTGAAACCTTCTATACATCAAAATAACTTCGGTTTGCGATTTTGTATTTGTGTTGCCTAAGATTTTATTAAACATTTTTTTTTCCTAAACTATTATTTTCTTTCTTCTGCAACTAAAAATTATTTATTTGTATTTACAAGCGAAATAATACCCCAACTTACGCAGTTATCCCTCAATCCACACCTACCGCGTAAGTTTGGAGTATGGTTGTATAACAGATATATGAATTATAAGCGTTACGAATTGTTATGAAAGCTGATGCATTTTTCTATGCGCGAAAATGTGTTCCAAGTTTAGTTTAGGTTCTTCTACGCTTGTTGATTTTTCTATGAACGTCGTACTTTGGAACAGCACGAAGGGTATTTGTGACCATTTTTGTAATTTTTTTACCTCGGTCAAGTGATGAGGACGACACCGAAACTGGCACCCTACTCTCTAAGTTTCCACACCACGAAAAAGTTTTACATCTCGTGAAGACAGCAGTAAAAAAAGCACTTATAATTTTTTAGCCTAAGATACTAAGAATACTTTTTGTCCAACGAAAAAGAACTTTTAAATTTTAGATATGAAGCTAATATTTAAACTAGAGAAGAGCTTGTAATAAACGTGTATTCAAAGTGATATATTCGTTGTAAAATGTTACACGATTGTAAATACCTTGAATCATTTCTGAAATTCTTGTAAATATGATTGTACGAATACCAAAAAAAATGCATTTTCTGAGCAATTATGTGATATTTTACATTTAATAATACATAGAACACATTGCAATAATGTACTAATTCTTGCTAAGGGAATCTTCAACTTTTTCCTCTGCCATGTTTATTTCAAATTGGCATTTTTATTTTGTACTAGGTTGTCAGTAATTAGGATTTTGGTTATAAAGACATTTCTTTTTCTGAAAAATGCTTAAGGGACGAGATAATACCAGAACACTATTTAAAATTCCCAAATCATTTCAAGCGAAGATTAAGTGATTCATATCAATATTACGAATAAATGTCGAAGAACATAATTTCCAATAAAACAGCAAGCATCAATATATAGAAAAACATAAAAAGGCTTTTTCCGATTACCTGGTAACCACACCACTCTAAAAAAAATATTTAACATTTCGAACTTTTAAATGTGTTTCAAAAAATGTGCTTAAGAATGAAACGAGAAAAAAAACTGCTCATCTATAAAATTTAGTAGTAAAATTTCAAATAGTGTTTCAATAAATAGGTGTTTTATCTTCGCGATGAAAAAAGCCAGAGTTGTGGATAAATCCTAAGAAAGAAGTAAACAACCAAAAAGAGAGGCGACGAGAAATCCCAACATTTCATTGAGTTGTATATATTTTATACACATGATAGTGTAAAATACTGAAGTAGGTACTACGTCAAGAAAATTTTTTATAAATCTCATACCCATTGCCATCTTTCAAATCAAATAGAGTTTGCGAATTGAATTCGCCTCCTAGGAGTTTCTAAGTATCCTTGTAGCTATAAATTGGATTAATAGTGGGGAACTTTGGAGGGCATTGAAACATGAAATGGAAGATAATTCTGTCACCAAAATGAAGGCTTCCGAAATGTCTGACAGTGAGTGAGTGCATATTAATGTCGCACTGTTCAGCTACATGAGAGCTTTTGGCACCTCATCTGGTACGCACACACACACACACCCTCCTAACTTTCACACCAACGGGAGGACGTTTGAGCTTCGACACACTTAACGTACACACTGAAGCAACACGAAGTCTACTAGGCAACAGAACTTGTAATTTTGAACCATCTTAAATCAAGTATTAAAGATAAAACTAATAAGAAGCTTTCGAGCAAAAATGACATGTAGTGAAGATCATGATTTCCTCATTATGAAAATGTTTTAAATTGTTGTTTATACTTTTACGCATAAACTAGATCACGTGACTTGTCCCAAAGCAATCAATGATCCATTTATAGTGAACTCAAAATAAAACTAACTTTTGAGGAAAATCGGATCACAAAAAAAATCTCACTTATCGCTTTTACGATTAACAATTTTCACCTTTTTGGGAATGAGACACCGAGCAAAGTTTTTTAGGTCAATATCCAACTAATAAACTGTAATTAGTTAAAATCTAATAAACTGTAAATAGTTAAAATCTAATAAACTGT
>BMAV01027781.1:20348-31744 GCA_019973955.1 Trichonephila inaurata madagascariensis | reverse complement strand
TTTTGGCGACGGACCACGTAATTTTGAACCATGGTCAAGTGACGTGGACGACACCTGAGCTGGCACCCCCCTCTCTTAACTACCACACCACACCAACGGGAGGATGTTTCAGCTCTCGACAGATTTAACATGCATCGCTGCCCTACACGGCGGGTCTTTAGTGGTACTGGGCTCGAACTCGTGACAAGGCAGGCCACGATCCGATACCTATACCACTTGGCTACCGTGGCCGTGACGGTTAGAGTAATGATAGGTTCATGTACGCATTTGAAAGTTTTTAATTGTGGGGTAAAATAAAGTAATTATTAACTTATTATTTCTCATCGATTTTTTTAAAAAATTTCTTAAGTATTGGATATTGATGAACCTTTTACAGAATTTTTTATATTTTTTCTCAAAACCGTATAGAGAATTCGAGATGCGGCTTAGAATCAATGACAACATTTTTTCGCAAGACATTGAGAATTTGGGGTGCGACTTAGAATAGATGGCGGCTTAGATTTGAGTAAAAATACGGTATATACATTAATTTATTAATTGAGTTTTTGCGATGCTGAAACTTATAACAATAATAAAGAAAAAGCATCCACATAGTTCAAAATTAAAACCGATATCTTAAAATATAATTTTAAAAAATGATAAATTGATCTTGTCATTGCGAAAAGCAAAAGTTAAATCTTTTATTTACATTAGTTGTGTTTGGCTTTTTAATTTTTTTTTATGTTCCAAAAAGTCTTATTTTTTCCAGCTATAAACATGAAACAAATATCCTACAAAGTTCTTTTACAATAAACTGACTAACTGCAACACATAATGCGGGAGCAAGGTAAAAGAAAAGGAAAAGAGAGAGAGTAACTTTTAACTGTGAGCGCAATAAAATACAAAAGCAAATCCACTATACATAAAACAAGGAATCGGCTTTATTGTTTTATTCTTCTTTTGTATCTCATTCTAATTTAAAGAAATAAAATATATGATCCAGGAAGCACAATCAATAAAAATAAAATCTACAGAGAGGAGAAACTGTATCATAGACTGCTAAATACTTACAATTCCAAACTTTTGTTTCACCGTTATATTTTATTACGTCTGAGTGACTTTTTTTCCCCTTGGTACTTAAAAATTTGAAGAGTACTTGACGAATTAAAAACTACGTTACTCGTATATTTTCAACTAAATAATATGCAAATTGAAGAGTCTTTTCTGAACTGGACAAGCAAACGGTTTTGTCTCATAAAAGAAGAGATTGCTTTGAAACAATGCTTAGAGTATAAAACATTTATTTTTAAGTTTCTGGGTAATAAGGGCTTTTTTATTGTCTTTCTACTTCTACACTTTTTGACCAGCAAATATATACCCCCTTTTATTCTAGGATTGAAGTCAAATTGGCAATTTAGTTTAGAGAATGTTTTCTCTCCGTTATAAAGAGGGGGCAAAACCAACCTTCAGTTTATTCGTCGGGGGTAAAAGGGGCTATTTAAAAAAAAAGAGGAATTTTACCATGGAAAAGAAAAACGATTATAATAAGCATTAAAACTGAGAGAAATGTACATATATGTCTTTTAACTTTAAACAAGTAATATTAAAAAAAATTAAGTCAATTTCTACATAGGTCAACAAAGAAAAATTTTACTCTTTAGTTACTTTTTATTAAATAGTTACAACTAATATAAAAATATGTATATACATATGAAAGAATCACACTATTAAGTAACAAAATAGAAAGCGATTTTTCTTGCAATTTTCCATTTTCCTTTCTATATAGGTTTTTGCGACTATTTGTGTTAGTTTGTTGCTATTTATTAATTAATTTAATTATTCCAATAAAATAGGATAGTAAAAAAGAAATGACATTTTTAGAAATTAGGCCATCCCAGGTGGGATTTGAGCCCACGACCTTTGCATTAGAAGTCCAACTCGCTATTCATTGCGTTACAAGGACATAGCGAACGATTTTCCTTTCTATATATGCTGTTGGAGTACTATTTCTGTTTAATACTATTTATTCATTTCTTAATTTAATTAATTAATTAATAATTGAAAAAACTGTACTAACATCAAGTGTCATCCACTACAAGTTTAAAAAATATGTATTTGAACTTGAATGGATGGATAGAAAGTATTTTACTAACGATTGAAAAAGTGATCAAGATATATATAAATAAATATACATAGGGAGAGAGTAGATTAATACGAGGGCTGTTTTTTAAGTAAGGTCCTTTTGTTTGAAAAAAAAAAATAACGATAATATTTTGTTTCAAAAACCTTTATTTTAGGATTGTACATACTTTTACCTGTTTTTCTCATAGTTGCCGGGTTTATTAATGCACTTATTATACCTTAGAACTAGGTTTTGAAAATCCTCTTCAAAGAAGTCTGCCACCTGGTTGGACAGCCAAGAGCTCACGGCCGTTTAACCTTCTTCGTTGTCACTGAAGCGCTTCCCTCCAAGACTGTGTTTGAGGTACCAGAAAAGTTAAAAATCGCTCGGAGCCAGGTCGGGCTGTGTAGTGCATGGTCCAAAACCATCATCAGTGATGACAGAGATCCGGCATGAGCGTTCTTCGTCATGAATTCGTCTCCTATCTTTAAGCTCCCTGACCCATTTTCTAACTTTACTGTCCACTCATTGCTTCTGTGCCCTAAACTTCTGATATCTGGCGATGAATGTCTGCAGCCGACATGCTTTTCGCAGCCAAAAAACGAATAACAGACCGTATCTCACACTTGGCGGGCGATTCAATCAAGTTAAACATTTTAAAGACGCACAGCGAATCTTACACGACTGCTATAGAGCTGGAAATGGTACGAGTGTGTTCGCAAAGGATGCAGGTCAGTGACGAAGAGACTCGTTGTGGCGTGCGTGCGAACTAGAGAACTATACGCGCCAACGGTCCTTACTTTAAAAATAGCCCTCATAGTAGGAATTGAAAAGCCAGATCCAAACTCAGACCACATAAGGAAATTGAAAAGTGTTCTAACATTAATATCATATTCTGAATTTATCGTTCTACAGAGTGTGAACAGGGTGGTTTAAGTTAGTTGGAATCCCCTGGCGGTAAAATGTTTGAGGCCAATGGCTTCAAGAGTCGAAAAACTTAACAAGTGAAATGATTCGCTGACCTTTCGATACAACTGCTTCTTGAGAGAGATTTCTCTGGAAAATTCATTAGTTATTTATGACATATCTATTTTGTCCGAAACATCTTGTGTTCTATGTATAATATGGTCATGTTGAACATTTTGTCTTCTTTCCCATAGTACTTCTTGAATAATTTTAACACGCTTTAAAACTTATAAAGATCTCTCACCTGATGCATTCGATGCCGGTATTGTTAAAAGTATTTTCAAAAGAATCTCTACATTAGAATATTTCTTGCAAAACTCGACAATTTTCTAGTGGGGTCTTCATTGTATCTTCGTTTTCTTTTTAAAAAAGTAGAAATTAATCCAATTCATATCGTCAAAATTAAGAGATTCAATATCGTGTTTGTAAATTTCCTTTAGTGTGTGGCGTTCTTCGTAATTTCAGGTAATAATCCCTCCTCAAAAAATACAGTAAAGTGTTCTAAAACTGTTCCATAAATCTCAGGTCTTCGGGATAGTTCTGCTATTGCCCTATCGCATATGACATAAAATGAAGTTCCAAATTCATTTCTGAAATAGTGGATATAATTTTCCAGGGAATTTAGTAGAGTAGAACCTTTTAATCACATATTTAACTTATTGCTATGGTTTTCTGGTAATATTTATTTTCTGGCGTATGGTATTTCGAATCATGAGTGAGTGAGTGAGTGATTGTATTGTTTAATGGCGCAAGAACCAATTCTGGCTATACTGCGCCAAACATTTGTTAAGAATAAAAAAACATTGAAAGATCTTAAAATGTTGATAAAAGACAGTAACATACGGTGAAATATATAAAATACAAGAATCAAATTCTTGACATAAAACATTTCAATTTTGGTGGGTGATAACCCACCAAGTCAGTGAGTGAGTGAATGAATGAATGTTGGGGTTATTGGCGCAAGAGACAATTTTGCCTAAACTGCACCGAACAATCATTAAAACATTAAAAGTATAAAACCATTAAAAAGCTGTAATATATTCTAGTTAAAAAAGGTAAAATCTCAAAATATATATAAAAGTCAATCTGAACAAATAAATAAAAAGATTGGGTGGGGAAATTTACCACCAAGTTCGACAAGTATTAAGAAAAAATGTCATTTTCTGCTTCTCGTAGGTGTTAATAGTAACGATCCTCTCCAATATTGTTTCCCGTCTTTTTCAACGAGATCAGGATTCAGTTTCTTTTCCTCAACGTCATATGTAATCATGTCTTCCTCATCCGTTGTGTATTCTGTTGAAGCTGGTTTTCTACGTCTATACGGAGCCATCTTTATTTCTATTTTTTCTTCATTTAATTTTTTAAGCAATTCTTTTTTTCGCTTTCTTATACGGGTTTTTAAATTTTGTTTGGAATCCCGTACTGTATTGGATGTGGAGGGGAGTTGAATATCGAGGTTGGATATGAGGAAGTGGATATTATTGAGGAAGAGATTCAATCAGGGTGAACATATTATTCGAGAGTAAGTCGTTAGATATAGGAATAGGTGGTTCAGGCTTTGACACTGTAGCTGATATTGAAGATGTGGAAGGAAGAAGTTGTGCTTGAGTTGACGAGGATGATGTGGAAACAGCCGGAGTGGATATTGATGTATTTGGTTTAGGAAGGGATGAAAGCGGTTGGAGTAATTTTAAAGGTGGGCATTTTACTTTTGTAATATTTTCATCTGTTAGTGAGGAATTGTTTACAGTTATGGATTTGGTAGCCTGAGTATAAGTTTGAGACGGTTGTGTGCCTATTAATTTTCGGGCTTCTAAATATATGTTTCTGTTTGTTTTAATTGTTTGGATTTCTTTTTCTGTTTTCCATTTTGGACAAAGTTTAGAATCGGCGGAATGTGGCTGTGAACAATTGACGCATTTAAGCTCCAGACTGCAATCTGAGTATGCATGTCCAACAGATGCATATCTAGAGCACGTCAATTGTCCTCTACAGGCAGTCTGAGAGTGTACGAACCTCTGGCACTTGAAACAGCGTAGAGGATTCGGAATGTATTGACGGATTTTACAATTCAAATAGCCAGTTTTAATGGTTTGGAGTAGTGTGGGGCTGCTGAAAGTTAAAATTAAGTGTTTGGTCTCGATATAACAGTTGTATCTTTTTTTATTGTGATTCTTCTAACCTGAATAACACCCTGATCGGAGAATCCCTCAAGGATTTCCGCTTCAGGGGTGGTGAACAGGTCAGGTTCAGAAATGACACCACGGCATAAGTTAAGAGTTTTATGTGGACTTATTGTTACAGGTGAATTCAGAAATGTTTTTGCGTGAAGGAAAGAATTTGTTTGTACGGCAGAGAGTGTTTCAATTAGTAAATCACCGGATCTTAATCTTGTAACAGATTTAGGTTGAACACCTATTCCTACAATGGCTTTCTGTATAGAAAAGGCAATTTTGATGCCATTTCATTATTCGGTAAAGAAATTAAAAGAAATCTGGTACGAGTCGAAATCTGGTCAATGTTAAGGTTGGGTAAATTAAGGCCTTTACCCGGGCACAGCAGTATTGGATCCATAAATGCGAGAAAAAACCCTTCGTCCTGGCGTGCCTCCACCCACCACGGAGTCCAACAGGGGAGGCAGTGTACCGGTCATCTGGCCAAAAAACAGGCACTGCGCTTACCTGGAGTACACCCAGAATATAATGCTACAGCATCAGGGCGAGGATCCAACGGGTAAACCCGCCACCCCTTATCTACAGCACTAACTCTACAGCAGTGTTTCTTCGGGGACACCGATGAGAGGTACCACCAGCCGATTGACAGGAGCGGGCTCACTCCTGCCACCCGTCTACAGTGAAGCGTGGGCCAAAGGGAACACAGAGGATCCCCAGAACACCATTTTCCTCTTTACGGGACGCCGCACACGGCAAACATGCGGGTTGGCTAACCAACGGTGTTAATCGAACACAAATAAAGCAACATAATCAAAATATTGAAAGAAATATACGAAAAAGAAACTTAATTAACGCAATACAAAATGTAAACCAAAATATGTTAATAGAAAAATAGCTAGTTTTTTCATTGAAAAAAACTAAATTTGAACTATATTCATTTTGTAATATAGGTCTGAGGTCTGGATGGGAAAAGAATAAAAGACGAAGTTGTATAACAAGAGAAAGGGTCGAAAATAGAGAAGGATCACTAGGGTACCCCGGGTTCGTGAAGTCCGTGTTTACCAAAGATAGTTAACCCCTTGGGAAAAGGAAAAATCACTAGGGCACCTCGGGATTGTGACACCCGTACTCACCTAAAGAAGGTGAGCCTCCTGAGGGGGTATTTCGAATCATGGTTATTAGGGAAGTTTCATATTTGTCCCTCTGTTTCAAAGAGAAGTTTCCTCATTCGTATCAGAGATTTCAACCAGGGCCGCTTATATTAACCTTTATCTTGATATTAAGACCTAAATTCAACTAGTTTGAAGTAGTTTGCTTTGAGCTAGATATATCTTTTATCATATAACTTCATTTTGTTTCATTTATCTCCATTAATAAAATACACCGATGGAAATAAAAATCTCAACACCAAAAAAGAATTGTGCTAAATCAACGAAATTTGGTAGGCGTGTTTATACACCTAAAAGATGACTTCGGTTCAAATTCCGCGTCAGGCACAGAAGATTGGTGTTAGTTGTGCCACTCAGAGAATGCGAATCAAGTGTACTTTAAGAACACACTATGAAGTTCGTGAATGCTATCAATTGTTGAGATTTCATATCGATGTTAGTCTAGAATTACTTTAAGATGACAAAGAAGCCGTTATCAACAGCTCGCTGAGTCTGATCGCGGTAGTATAATAGCGCTAAAAAAAAGTGGAATTTTTTTTTCACGACGTTTCAGAAAGACTTCGTAGGAATGTGTGACGGACTCACGCGTTTTTTCATTAATATGTCCTTTGGGTTTTTTGGCGCCAGAATTAATGGCAACTCTTTTCCAACCAAACCCAAGAAGTGAAGCGTGAAGGAAAGCAAATTAGGAAGCTTTTAAATAACAGAAGTTAGAGTAAGCGAGGTGGCAATTTGGGGAATGTTATAATAGTCCGTGATTCAAGTGTGAATAGTTTTTGAAGGATTAAGTGACAGCCTACAGAGGAATTCCGTGACAAACAGCCCTTAGGTCAAGGTGCATACCATTGCACTCCTGTAAACCGCAACTGCAACTAGAATCAGATTGATCGTTACTTCATTCGACATTAAGGTAGGAGTGTCTATTTAATATTCGGATCCATGATAGAATTATAACTAAGCATAGGCGAGTTTGTTATTGTAGTGGTCCGGGTTGTGCTATTTTGGTATATATATATATATATATATTGTGTGTTCAGTCATCGCAGGTTCTCTCCCATATATTATTATTATCTAATCTGTTAAAGGTTTAAGTTTAAGATCTTAATAAAGTCATATTAAGATCACGTCAGCTCCTAGTTCTTCATTTATTCCCTACACCTCTAGCTCACGCTGATAATCAAGGAGAAGGGCACCCGAGGGGAGCAACTTTACAAATGTATCCACTGTACATGATTTTTGTTTGCTGTGATTCGGGAAGGCCTCAAGAAAACTATGGTCCAACCACGCTCGGTTCACCACTGACAAAGAAGACCTCCGTATTCACCACAAGGCTGGGAAACATGGTAGGGCATCTATAACAGAAATTACAGGGTTTTTTCCCCACCAGAGTGATACTGTAACAAATCAATCGTTTGCGAAATAGTGCCCAGCCAGACGCCTTGTAGCGTTCATACCATTTACTCCAAATTACGATATCTGAGACTTCAGATATTTCACGCTAGAGATCATTGAAGAGCGGAGTTGCAATGTGTTGTGTTCGCCGATCAAAGCTGATTCTGCCTTGGTACCAATGATGGCCATATATTGATCAGAAGGTCAGGTCAGTACCTGCAAATCACCTTTCTGCGGTCTAGACACACTGAACGTGCACCTAGAGTTATGATCTGGCCCGTGAAATTTTCTTTGATTACCGGAGCACTCTTGAGGTTAATTCACACATCCTGACTGCATTCGTCATTCTCGTGATACAAATTGTTGCACTGGCATTTATAAACATCATTCAAAGTATGTTTTCAAACAGGATAACGTGCACTCGCATACTCAGTTGTAACCCAATATGCTCTATATAGTTTCAACATGTTACCTTGGCCTGCTAGATCACCAGATCTTACTTCATTCGAACACGAATGAGACATCATTGGATGGCAACGGCAGAAGCATCCACAATCAGTATTAAACATTATATTGACCTACCAGGAGCAACAGGTATGCAATTCCATCCCACAAACCGATATCCGGTGCTTGTACGACACATTACATGCACGTTTGCACGCTTGGATTTAAAATTATGACAGTTACACCTTTTATAATGTACCATCATGTCAGATTTTAAATGGCTTTCCTTGCCCTTATATAAACCTGTGATCTTGAAACTATTTTCAATTAAATATATTACCAAGGCAAATATATTGCCGAAGTTTCATTAGTCTACAATAATTTTTTTTCAGGTGATGGGATTTTTTTTTCTTCATCAGTGTTAGATGTATCTAAGAGTAGATAAACACGATTGTGAACAAAAGATGAACTTGTCTGACTTGAATAGTATACTTTTGTCCGAAATAAAATTTGTGCAAAAAGAAAAAAATGCATGTGAAAATTTTGTACAGACTGCAGCAATACAGATATACGGAAGAAAGATGGTTGTGGCTGCTACACGACTCAAATCAATGGAAATCAGTGGCGTCACGTACACCCTCGTATTTGGGGGGAGAGGGGGAGGATTCTAGTCTGCTCAAAGCTTGACTGGACGCGAAGTACTTTGTAAGATCTAGCTTGTAGCCCAAAACCTGACTTTGTAGGGTGGCCCTAATATTCTCGGTAACGCCACTGGTGGAAATCAGTGGGGCTGCAATATCGATTTAGGATCTTTTTGCTGCACATTGAATTTATAACTGGAATCTATCAAGTTTGGAGCCCCTTAATCCGCCTCTGAGTGTGGAAGATGTATTTTATTAGTTCGAAGTAATGAGGTATATCCCAAGCAATCATTGTCTTGTTTCGGGGTAAAAAATCCTTCCGTTAGCGCAATATGATAGTTAGGAAGGGAAGATGTCTCTCAGATGTGAGCCTTGTCATGTGACCGCGGTTCAAAATTACGGATAGTCACCACTAGCCCTCGTGTTGCTTTATAGTGCGACGGTAATAAACACTCACTCGTCACGCATCAAGTATCCGATGCATATTTCAGCATAACAGTTCTTGGCTGGTAGGACTTTAGTTTCATATTTGCTTCATCGAAGGGGATCAAAGCGGTGAAGATACCAGCTTATCTTGTTAAGTGTGGTTGACGAGTATACTCGTCATGGAGAAGTTACAGTATTTTGTGTATTGACGAGTATACTCGTCATGCGTAAAGAGTAGTGACCATTGGCTATTTAAATTGTAATTTTTGAGAAAAACAAAATACATTCTCAAATTTCAAGATATTTAGAATATTATTTTCAGGCCAGTCTGGAGTGAAACAAATAATTTAAAAAATATGAAAAATTTAAAATGAACTCATGCGTTCGTAATGCCATGTGCGATGATGATGTTTTTTTAGATGTTAGCCTGAAAGGGGTTAGAAATCTGATTGAAATTGGGTCCCTTGAGGTACAGTCAGCCAAGAGACAAATGCGTGATGCCGACTAAGCGCTTAACTCATTGATAGCTGTAGGCAAAATGTTACCTAGCTATCGAGATTGCCAATTGTTTGATGTTAGAACCATGTGCTGACATTAGAGCCCAGTGCCGTGTTAACTAAAGAACAGTTTTTTTTATTATTGAGGTGGGAAAAGGAAGAATGGTTTATGATAAGAAGAGTATGGTCAACCCTGCATCACCTCTCCAGAACGTCTAAGTGTCAAGACAAGTAGAAAATGGTTTGTCAGAGAAGGAAGAAGTAAATCTGTGTGCTTAGGTTTCTGTTCGAGAATTTTGATGGTCACTAAAATTCATAGATATCCCTAAAAACTTAAGGTATCCGACTAGGTTGAAAAAGTGCTTTTTAGGGTTTGATGTTTGGTGTTGTTTGGGTCATTAGGGAAAAAAGAAATTAATTGTTGAGGAAGAAGGACTAATACATAAAACTAGAGAGTATTTTAAGTTCTTTTTATAGCATTTACTTTATCTAACTAATAAAAATATTTTTTTTAATTCGTTTTTTGAAAAATGAACTTTTTATGATAATTTGTGCACGAAAAACGGGATATCTTCTAAATAATCCAATCACATGCAATGAAATTTATGACATATATGCTATGGGCCCTTCACAGTGTTACAAACCGCAGGTCTTTAGACAGCTACATTTAATCCCATTTTACAGCCACTTTTTGCTTAGAACATGCAGTAATTTTGACGAAAAATCATGACCATCAAATTTAAATGCTAATAAAATATTTATTTTCTTAAACTATATTTTATCCTGTGGTTTGTGATACTTCAGAGGGATCAAGAAGTATATCAATGACGTTAAAATTACATAATGTGCAATTTATTTATTACGTTTTTCTTAGCTTAAAAAATTTTGCTAAATTTTCCTAAAAATATTTTTTTTCAAAAGAAAAAAAAGTGATTGCGGTACATGTTAGTTATTTAATATTTATGACTTTTTAAGCCTATTTAAGTTCTTTAAAACAATAAAATTATTCAGAAAATCAATTTTTGAAAAATTTATCTCCGAACCTAGTCGGATTCCTTAAAAACTATTTCCTTCAATTTTTCAACAAAAAAGCGATTGTTATTTCTTATCCCTATAAGAGAACATATATATTGCGTTCATTACCCTGAAGTACCAAAGTGTTCAAATTCCTTAAACGCATTTGAAGATATCAACTTACCCCGCGTAATTCAGTGGTATACATACACGTCCTTTAAGCTTTCTAAACACTACCTTTTGTTCTTTTGTAAAAAAGAAGAAAAAAGAACATCCCAAATACTTGGCGTTAAACAAGGCTTGTAATTCCTACCACAACGCCTCTTTTTACCCACTATGACCCATTTTTTTTCATTGCCCTTTTTTACCCCCAGCTCAATTCCGCATTTTTCTGTATCCGACAGCTTTCACCAACCTAGGATTACCAGGGATACAGTAGATAGAATCACCCCCAGAACATCTCCCCCCTTACACCCCGGATTGAAAGAATGTTTCTTCAGGGGAAAGAGTTGTAATTTATTTACGTTTCAACGTCACATGTGTACCCGTTGTCTGTGTTCTCGCATGTCATC
>BMAV01027780.1:117272-148593 GCA_019973955.1 Trichonephila inaurata madagascariensis | reverse complement strand
AATGCATTAGGAAACATCATTTTTCAAAATATGGAAATATGGAATATTACAAATGTTATTTTCAAAATTAAATCTTGCAAAAAGATAGTCATTGGCAGAAATTCCTCTCTAAATGAAACATAAATAAAATGAAGTATGGAACTTCACGATGTATAAGCTTTAAGATCAAAAATTATCATTCAATAGATTGGAATCTTTGAAGCATTTGGATCGCATATAAAAATGTAGCTAAAAAAATAAAATCAAATTTCTCAAATGTGCTTAACTTCATTACCTGACCTTGATTTTAATAACTCTTTGGATTCAAAAATTGCGACACACATATTGCTAAACTTCTTAAAGTTACGTGTTACAAAACTCTTTTGAAACGTTTTGCATATAAATATAATTCTTTTTTACCTTTCCCTTCTTAATAAAAATTCTGCTTCTTTCAACGTGTTATTTTTTGGGACCTAAGCAGTGTATTATTGTTGGTTCTAAAAGATGTGCTGGATGTGTTTTTTACTTAGAGCCTCTCATATACGTCTATGCTGACCAAATACACAGCAGCTCATGAGTTATTAATGATTATCAGATACATAGACGTCATCTTAGTCAGTTTTTTCGATACACGGCCTGATCTTTTAAAGGAAGTTAAAATTAATAGTCTGTTGACCATTTGGAGAAGACTTCCCTAATTGTTTTGCAAACGTAATTTATAGAACATAAAATCACAGGCAGGGCTAAAAAAATTACATTATCAATGATTTCCTAGTAAAATAAACTACTACAGGAAATATTTTTTTGCATTGTTTTAGAAACATATATAGAGCAGAATTGCAATCCTGGAGTTTTTATTTCTCTTTATTGTCTATTTTTATTAATACAAGAAAACATTGTTTTGATATTAGAATATAACAAGCTGATTCTACTAAATATCTTAATGTGTTACTTAGTATGGAGGAAAGATACTGGAAGCAAACTGAATCCGAAAGTATAGTATAAAGAGGCCATATTCCTGCTCAATCATGCCTTCCGATTTTTATGCAAAATCACTTTTTATCTCTTTCTGTACAATAGAGGAGGAACACTACAATATCTAGATCACATCAGAACATTGTGTTGTAATTGTGATGATAATCTATGTTTCGACAATCAAGAATCCTATGAAAAACGACAGTGTGCCTAATTCAAAGAAGACCCATTTATGTTGAGCAAAAGAGCACATTATTTGAAAAAAAAAATTAAAATGCTATTGTGCTATTCACAAAGATTTGAAAAGTGATACGGGATGTATGCTGATTTGAGATAATAGATACAAACCATTAGATACTATGTTAAGACACATTTATAAAGAGATCGAATCACTATTTGAACTTAAATCTCTTTAGATGTTCACACTAATCTCTACAAGCGCTTTATAGTGAACTGCGAAATAACGGGAACAGCTCCTATCTTTATATATGTTGTTTTTCTATATCACTCTACAGACTGGTTTCATCAGAGATGAATTAATCCAAATAGATTATATATATATAATCTCCTCCCTCCGCGAGTCCTCTTTGTTGACAAATACCTTGAGGATCAAAAATTTGGAGTGATTTGAGTATAGCCAAGCTTGTTTTCTGGACTTATTTGCTATAAATCCTCTTTGGTACTTCGCAAACAAGTGGTTGCTTTAAAATTTCTTCATATATCTTTAAATGAACTGAAACAAGAGTTCTTGCATGAATGTGCAAAGTTCCCTTTTATAGTATTTTGTAACTTAGTTAACATTGTGGAAAGTCAATGCTAAGAGTGCATTATAAGTAAGGGTGGATACGTAATTAAAATTTATCTTTTCTCACTAAAGAGTCTGACTTATTCTTTAATTAAGTAGCAGATTTTTCAAGCGAATTCACTTCTTTATTTGTAAAATTTACTTGGTTTTGAAGTTATGAAAAATTTAATAAGTGACTGTTTATAAAACACAACTATATTCCTAATTTCTTTATTTATTTTTAAATTAGGATTTTTTTCTTTTAGCTATTAGAAGCCAGTGTAGAACATCTTAATTTGATTCATCGTAAATAAATAACATTTTAAGTAATGTTATTTATTTTAATTGTTATTATTGTTTCTTCTTACCTCTTAGCAGTATATAGTAAAGAAATATGTTGCTTTAAATGTTTATTAATTCTAATGATCAGATGAATGAAAAAAGACTTATAGTTGTAATTTATAGATTTCAATGATAAAATAAGTATTTTTATATTTCCACTAAGAAAGGATTTTTGTCAATTTTTATGAGATCTATTTCTTTTTAATACACTCATTTCGAAAGGTTTTCTAATTCTACTTCTTCAAATCTAGAAATAGTTTGTGTTTTCATTAAAGCTAATTTTTCTTAACGCTTTTATAAAGAATTATTTTTTATGTCAGATAATAGGATACAAATATTACAAATTGTTCAAAATTTATATTGCATATATATTTTCCTTCCTTTATAAAAAGTAAAATGACTTATGATTACTCAACGTGAAAGTATTATGGCAAGAAAAACCTACTTTATCGAAGATCGTACTTTTGAAGATCATTAGGGCATAGATTCACATCGCTGGAATGGAAAATCAATCGATGTAATGATACAGAAAATTGAGTTTGGTTTGCCTGTTTGGTAAGTTAATTTCCATGTTAGAGCAGACTTTGTTTCTTTCCACAATTCATTAATGACTTTGATTGTAATAGCATTCTCATTATACGAAACATTTCTTTCCGAAAGAAAAAGATTCCTCAAAAGTGCTACTTGCTGGCTGAAAAACTAACTTTAATATATACACGAGTAACTTCCAGTCAATAGACAACACAATGATAAATATATTATAAAATATGCTTTATTTATAGTTTTCGAACACACAAATTCACTAGAAAAAGATTGTTCAAAATAACCAAAATTTATTTGTTACATTTTATTCATATAATGGATAAATCTATTTCTTTGATATTCTCTTAAATTGCTGGTTTCAACTGAAGTGCTTGTAACATCGAAACTCGCAATGTTGTAAGGATTACTTGAAATATGAACGGCAGAGGCATGGAAGAACTGCTTAAATTTATTAAAAATAGACTAAGGTCCAGCGTAATTTTTTGAGCTTCTTTGAATCCTGAATCTCAGTTTCTTCCGCAGTTCACCAACACAAGAACTTGCATCCTGATAGAATTACTCCAACAAAACATATTTGTGGTGGAATCGACTGACATATCACCAGTCATAAATTTGCGAATATGTAACACATGTTGTGAATATGTGGCCATATTTTGCAGTTTGAAACACAATAGTATTATTTCTTAGTTTCTCCCCATAAACGTAAATATATTCCAAAAATATGTTTAAAATCCAAAACCTCTCATAGATTTAATGGATTACGCGTGTATTGTTATTAAAAAGAAAATTATTTTCAAAATACTCAGCATGGCATATTTTACTTATTAGTTAAGTTATCAATGTTGATATAGGAGAAAAAGAGAAAGCCGCTTTAAATTAAAATGTAGTTGTGTTTCCGTTAGTACATTTTACACACTTAATGAACTGCATAGCTTTAAAATTGCAGGATACATTTGAACGTAAGTCCTGCAATACCTGTGATTGCCTTGATGTGTGTGTGTGACATATGGTTTTGGAAGTTTCAGGCTTTCTGATCCGTACTGGAATTTTAATAATTGATTCAGTGGGATTAAGGATCCACTACAATTGTTAAAGTTAGAAAAATTACAAAGAATCTTCAGATTGCTTAAATCTTCAACTGTACGTTAGAATGCCATACTTAACGTTTTAGCTGAGTTTTTTTGTACACGGTCATATTAATAATGTTCTTTTTTTACAATGTTTGAAAATACTTGATTATTTTTAATACTTTAAAGTAGCAAGATATTTATTTCAAGGATAACAAAGCGAATGCATTTTAATTGTTTTCATAATTCACAGTTTCTAGAACAAAGACAAATATTCTACTATACTTTTTTAACACGCATTTAAACTTATTTGCTTAATTAAACTAAAAAGAGGGAATAATACGAAAATCCAAGAAAAAAAAGGTCTAATTTATGAGTTTCGGTGTAAGTAATATGCTGTTTTTAATAGGATGGCTATTCCATTCTGTTCATTTTATTTCTTCAAGAGATTTCAATTTTATTTCCTGACCACATTTGTTGATTTAAATGTGATAAGAGTCAAAATGAACCGTATTTTATAATTTCGTAATTAACGGCGATATTTAACGTTATCTCATTTCCCCCAATAAGAAAAATATTAATATCCAGCATTGTAGCTGGTATGCATCTTTTTATACAAGTCGCAAGGGGACAAACTAAATTTTCTAGCTAAAATATTTTAAGTTGCAAAAATTCTCTTCCTAACTCGGCCAAAGAGTTACTTTTTTATGAGTGTTTGGAACTTAATTTGTCAAAATAATAGCATATAAGCTCCTAGGCTGTTTTCTGTGAGTGTCTGATTTCGTACGAAGTTTTACACTTTTCAAATTAGTTAAAAGTAATTGAAGGTTGCATTATTTCACATGATGTTGAAGGAGAGACACATCATAAAAATTGTTTAACCATTATATTGTAAGTTAATTTTTTCACAAACTCGAAATACTTGCTAAAAGTGTAATTATTCATGCATTTTTTTTATTTTAGTTTCTTAAAATGAATTATATTAAAACTGTTTAATTGTTAAACCAAATGTGTTACGATGTAGATTCATGTAAGGAAAATTATACCTTTAATTTATGTAATATCATGCATACTATAGGTCTGATAATTAATAACTGTGATACTCAAAAAAGAGCGATATTATTTGAACAATATCTAATTACATAGAAAATGTGTTTTTACAACCTTTATTTATTTAAGACAAAACACCTTATTAAGGATTTCTTTCTAGCCAGCTGTAATAATAATGATAAGTTAATTGATATTTTCTTTTAAATATTTTAAAAATAGTTTCATAAATAAGAGTACGTAAGATGTTTACCCTCCTGTGTTGATATAAATTGAAAGGAATTTCCAGAACTGTTTTCATCAAAGTGAAAAGCCACCCAAAACGAAATTCGGAAAGAAGCTTATGCGCCGATGTTTATTGATACCAAAGAGTTTTTATTGATACTTCTATTTCTTATAAATTCTTAAATCTTCTGTTATTGGAGAACTTTTATTTGCTTGAGAAAGATAGATAACAAAGTTTTGATAACAGGTAACGAAGTTCGCAGAAATATAGCAGGGCTTAATCCTATAGAGTTATTTCTTTTTCTTTAATCCTCACATAAAGTATTTTTCTTCCCAAAAAAGTGACGATTGAATCTCATCTATTTCTAGGTTATTTTTTAAAATTGTTTCTTTAGTTTACTTGTTTGTTGTGAAAGTCTCTATTGAAAGATTTCCTAAAATCGTAAGAATTAGTACGAATTCTCCAACTCAAAGGTATTTTGTAGATTATTTCGTTCTTTTGTTCTAATACAACACGTAAGTTAGAAGTGAAAAACTAACATGCTTACTCTGCAACTTTTCGAGTAACATTTTTAGAAAATATTTCGTTTATACAACATTATTTTGCATAATAATGCATATTCTGCCATTACAAATTTGCATGTCATGTCTAAGAAGCATACATTATTAAACGATACACCGATGAGCTTTGTTTTTTCTTATATATTTCACCCATATTAAGTTTATTTACGATGTAGCAAAGGGGACCTGTATAAGTAAACTAATATAGCTCTAATAAACTAATATATCACAAGAATTGAAATAAGAACCACGATTTATATAAATCAAAGCAGCCCGATATTTCGTTTACAGTTTACTGTGTTTTTAAATACAATGGAATCATGGATTTTTTTACATAGACTTCATTATTTCTACAACTCGCTTTTGAAAATATAATTCTTAAGTATTACGGAAATCTATATTAACTAATAACTAGCAACGGAATAAAGTACATATAGTATAGTAATGAAGCTTAATCATAATTGAAAATAAAATTACTTCAAAGTTTAAGTCTTACACACTATGCAAGAAATCTAACAAGAGTTTTCATAGCGTAATTGAATTAAACCATGCTAAATGAGTTTTTAACCACATATTTCGAGACAGTATCATTTAAATAATATGTCTGAATAAGTTATGTTAAAATAGGCTTAACACTTTCCAAGGAAATTTATGTTTATAAATATAACATTTGTATCTTAATTAAGGATGCATTTATTCCATGTGTTTTATTTATTTACCAAAATCACATGTCTTAAGGCTTTTCCTACAGCATATTGTTCTAGTATGATATCATGAAAATCGTTTGTAATTTTCGTATTTAAAAGTGTATTAAGTAAACAATATCCTTTTTTATTACGTATACATTATTTAATTTTTAATCCTTTATTATTAAATTAATTAACATTAATTTATTGAAATAATTTTGATGTTTTTGGGGAGCAAAATATTTTAAAATTGTTGTACTTTATTTGTAGATTAAGGGATTTTATTTTGCTGAACCACGGCAAAAACAAGTAAAATTCTCTTTCAAAACAATTCCGTATTCTTAAAAATGTTTCTAAAGGATGAAAAATTTATAAAAAAAACTTATAGAAAACGGAAACCTAACGTAATTATTTTTCGGATATTTTGGATTCTTTACTGTAGTTTTCTTTTGGTATAACAAATTCTTCAATCATTTTATAGTATTTCAAAGCATTTTAAAAAAATTCTCTTTAAAATAAGTCCTATTCCAGCTTTGGTGACTGTCAGAATTTTAAAAAGATGGGACTTTGTATTCTTTTTATAAATATATTGCAGAAAATGGCAAAAGAGAACCAGTAACACTTCTCATGTTGCTGAAAAAAATTTTTTTTTTTACTTGAAATATTTTTAAGTTGTAACTCCCATTACTTATTTTCATTTCGTGCAAATGTTTGAATTACCTATATCGTTCACAAAGTTATACTTTATTTTAAGTCTACTGTCTGTTCTGTATGTCGTTGAAAAATAAAATAATACCAGTAAAATAACCTTTCATACGTATAAACAGATTTGACAACATAAGCTATTTTTAAAGATTCTTGCTTCTCTGTTAATACATAATGCTTGCAAATAAATAAAAACATTGTCGAATTTTTATTACTTTGACATAAATAATTGTTATGCGTTATTAATTAATATGATGTTTAGAAAACTTTTTCAGGTATAATTCCTTTAAACTATTTTGCTTTTCGGATTTAATCGAAGCTCCGAAGCATCATGCTATTTAGTTCTTTAACGTAATAAAAAAAGTTCAAACATCAGGTAAGTTTTGCATCGAAACTTATTAAACCAGTGTTTCTCAAACTGTGGGGCGCGCCCCTTGGGGGGCGTGATAAACCTATGAGGGGGGCGCGAGCATATCGAAAATAAAAGATTAAAAAAAAGTTATTTACTGGAGTGAAGTAAAACAAAATACTTTCTGACATAATAAAAGAATACATATTTACACTGATATAATTTATATATATCATCTGCGATATTACGCCATAAAAAATAAAAGCTTCTACTTCAAAACCTCATTAGCTATCTTTGAGATACTATAACCAAATAAAAAACATTTTATTTGATTTGCTGTAATCCCATGATGAAGTATTTTTTTATTACGTTTTCTTTTCAAATTTAAAATATTACTCTTTCAGAGAAAAAACAAAACCCAGACCCATAATCAAAAAAATTTTAGGGAGATAAAAAATTCATCACTGTTATATTACTGAAATATTGTACATTAGCTGTAGGCAGCAGAATATATTTACTGCGGTTTGACCTTCGAACTTACTTGTACAGTTAGTTACGTCCCTGCTCTCTCTCTCTTATGTATTTGTTTTTTTCATTTAGGGAAGTTGTAAATAAACTATTTCTGATGCGCTTTTTTCCTTGTAAATTATTTTTATGATTTTGGAAAAGCACAGAGAGCACTTTGAAGGATTACTTGACCAAGATTTATTTTTATGAGTATTCCCAAACATATAAAGCATAATGAAAAACGTTTTACACAATTTTTTTAGAACATCCATATTGTATTAAATACACTTTTAATCCAGGAGCGGTCATGCCGAGCACAGAGTTCACGAAATCGGTAATTCTGTCAGAAAAAAAAACTGTTTAATTATTACCAATGACCCTGACACTATCCTCCTGTTTGACAGTCTTAACGGGAACTAAAATATATTTGTCACATATCTTCCTCTTTTTTGGGAATGACAAACGTTTTTTTACAATCTTAAGGTACTTGTTTTGAGACTGAGTTCCCGGTGCGATCACTTTTTTTCCAAAATATTTTTTGTGTTCATGCTACATCCCCCCATGAATAACTTAGTGACTTTGATTGTCTTGTTGTACGACTTATTGTGGTTTGGTAAATGAGCATGATGAGCAGGTAAATGTTTGGTAAATGATCAGAATATATACTATATTTAAAAAGAAATGGGCATCTTTGATCTTTATTGAAAGATGTTAAAACTGATAAAAAAAGGGATGAACCCCCCTGCTGAAATTATGCATATTAAAGTAAATTTGAGAAAAGCGATGAACCTGAAACGAAAGAAAAATTTTCAAATGCTACCGAAAGAATTCCATCAACTAAAGTATGAAGCGATAAGTATCAGAAGACACACTTTCCTTTGTCAAAAACACACAAGCAAGCAAAAGTTCAACATGCTATTTGTCAAACATCAAAGAACTGTAAAATTACAATAACTTGAACAAAATATGACAGTTTTGCCTGCAAATAACGTTCATGTAATGTTAGCGAAAATTGTCTGTGATATGTGTCTTTTTTTAAGGTCACGCACATTTGAAACATTTTAGTTCAGTTTTCTTGGATTTTTTCCTAAAATTATCAAAGAAAATTGAGAAGTCCTTGAAAGTAGGTAAGTATATTTTCTCTTAATTAAATTATTCACTAGAATTACGATTTTTATTGCGTACTATAAAAATAATTATAAAAAAAGATTGCGGTGACTCAATAATCCCGCTCGCGAACATTAGTATCGAGGAAGTGCCTGCTCCAGGGTTAAAACATGTTGAAGCCTTTTGTCTATAAATATTAAAAATAATACAATTATTCTTCATCGGAATTTCATGTCATTGTTCATTATTCAACATGAATTCTAAATGCTAATTCTGTGAGGCTTAAAATTACAGTTCCTTAAAACTAATTATAATTTGAGCAGTCATTTAAAAAAAATCATTTTACATTTTTGTAAACATTTTCGCTCACTTGGCTTTACTTTCCTTACAATTCAGCGATTATATCAATAATGTTTTATTTTCTTATAAATGAACTCGTGCAAAGAGCGGGTATTTCTGCCCGTATACTTTTAATGTATCAGTGTGCTCTGCACAGAGTTATTTTATAACTAATTAATTAATACTAAATTAAGAACAAGTTTAATAAGTATTAGCGACTTCTATGGGCTTGTCTCACAGAGCAAAGTTTTTCAAAGGAATGCTTATGATTAGAAACTGATCCTCTGAGTTATTTTTCTATATTTAGCTGATATCTATATTTTGTCTTCTAAGCAGCCACCACATTTTGCAATATGTTCCAATTTAAAAATTAGAGAAAGGAAAAATAACCTAATAACTACCCAATTACTTATTTTTTTTTCTTAAAAGTAACACATACAAAATTTAATACTTATGTTATTAATTTGTACGGTTTATAATAAAGATTATAGATTTAGAGTCAAAGTGCATTATTATTGCATTCAGTACATTATTAATGTATAAGGGGGGCGCGATAAAAATTGTGATTGAAAAGGGGGGCACCATTACTGAAAGTTTGAGAAGCACTGTATTAAACTCATACCTATCTTTATAAAAATCTTTCTTTATGATTTTTTTATGAAAATATTGTTCCGTTCTTAAGATTTCACATTACACATGCATTCCACCTTTGCACATGAAAATGTTCAAACCATAGGTGGACAATGTGTGGATTTTATAAGAAATACATTTGTGTTATTATATATTCACTTTTTTCAATAGATAACCCCTATTAGAAAATTGGTACGATTATAAAGAATAGTATAAATATAAGTTTCAATGGTAATTAGTCATTATAACCAATTGTTTATTTCAAAAGATAGAACAACGTTATCAAACATGGTATTTGATATATAAACAAAAGCCATTTTTTTACTATTAATATTCATGAAAAGTCAATTCCGAGTTGTCGTTTGGTGAAATTGAGTCGTTCTAGTAGTCATACAGTTGGTATTGCTACACTGATGTTGCCACTAATATTTAATTTTACATTTCCTTACATTTATTAGTGCCAGGAATCTGATTTCCGTCAAATCGGAACATTTTCCTTCCGACTGATTATTTTTTTGTATTGTTGCTATTTTAGATTTTTGTGATTTAATATTATAATTTTAATATTGTACTTCTTTATAATGTCCTAAATTTAATTATGATAGTTTAATTAATAATATTTTATTTAAAATGGCATTCATAGATAAATTTGTATTTAAAATTTAAAGGTCTCTCTCTTTTTTTCTCTCTCTGTGTTAAACAAATATTTAATACTTTAAGGAAGTCGCTTTTATAGCTGACTTGTTAAATTAAAACGCAGCTTCTAATGGTGAAAAGTTTTTCACTTTTGGTATAAGCTATCAACTTTAAAACGTATTTTATATAGCAATAATCAAAAAATTTTCATTATTATAATGATTTGTTACATAAGTTAGCTCTTATATCTTAGAAATAAACCGTGCTAATTTTAACAATCAAATATATTCAACATTATGTACTGATGAAATTTTGTAATTATAACTTCCACAAATACGAAACTCAAACATCGGAGAAAAAAAAGACATGTCACGCTATTAAAAAAAACACGAAAAACATTTTTGTATATGCTAGCATAGAAAAGATTAGTATCTAAACAACCTGGAAGTCGCTTCTGATAAACGTTATACACTGCCACACTTTATCTGAAGGAAAACCATTTTTGTAAATATGTGAGTATCATGGTCAATGTACGACACCTGATAATGCGATTTTCTTCTTTTTAGGCGCACAGAAAAAACTCTCGAAAATCTGCTTCTGTTCGCCTAAAGAGAAAATGAAAGTGCATGATCGATATTTTGGTCAGTAATAAAGTTACAAACCCTGTTCTACTTTTGTATCAATAATCGTTTCTGAGTGTCTCTTCGCCCTGTAATATCGTTTTATTCGGCTCCCAAATCGACCTTTTGAGCAAGTTGAGAAAAGAAACCTTAAATGATAGCAATCTCGGCAACTTTTCGATCGAAACGCATCTAAGGTAGTAATTTCGCAGCCAAATTTACTCACGGTAAACGGAGAAAGTAGACCAGTTTAGGTTTATTCCAGGCTTCTTTACATTAAGAATCTTGTCTTGAAATAGGCGCTGAACTTGTAATAGTCAACTTTTTGTAAAAATACAAAACTCAGAATGAATTTTAAGTATTTTTATAAAACTTTTCTTCCTTTATGTTTTGTTAGACTAATATTCAAAATATACCGGTAAATGAAGTAAAATAGAAACATTAATGTGAAAAATAAGTACGTTCCTTAAAAACGTAAAGCGAAGTTGCATGAAGCTCTTAAATTAAAGTATTAACATATTAACAGTGCATTTTTAACTTCTTGCCTGAGAAATATATTTAAGAAAAACGTGCTAAAAATGGAAATTTTTTCTTTTTAATTTTGTTTATCATCATCATCCAAATGTTAAAAATAGATTATTTAAAAAAAAATGCGAAATTACTACTATAGTCAATATTTTCGCATATATTGGTAATGCTAATGAATTACAATAATTTTGGTCAAATTATAGCAAAATAAATCAAATGATATAATTTTGAAAATAAATATAATAAATTAATACACAACAATATTATTATTTACATCAAATTTCATGAATTTCATGCCTCTTCAAACTCCTTTGAATTTCCCAAATCTCTTGCAGTGTGGTATATGCGAACTGCAAAGTTACGAAAATGCAACAAATGGCGCTAAACTACCGAACTTTTCACGGGGAAGTATAATGTATTGAAAAAATGGTAAGTTACATATTATGCATTACACGAGCTGAGTTTGGGCTTCATGAGATTGAAAGACCAATTTTTGTTTGCCCGAACTCAACTCGGGCAATCCAAAATTGACGCATTTGTGTTGCCCGAACTGAGTCCGGGAGTCACAGACAAGGGGTTAACGGCAAATGAAATAAATATTGCCGTCAATTTTGATGAATAAATGTAAATATTCTTCTCTTGCTGCTTATTGAGAAAAAAGTAATTGTTAATTAATGTAGAATCAGTTCAATCACTTTCCCAAACTCATATACCAACGATAGCCTAGTGGTTAAAGTCATGAACTCGCGGCCGACAAATTATGAGTTGAAGCTAAAGAACCACTGAATACCTGTCATGCAGAAGGGATGATTCACATTAAATCTTTCGAGGTTCAAAGTCCTCCTGTTGATGAGGTGTGGTAGTTTGGAGAGGGAGTGCCTATAGTGGTGCCGCCCACGTCCATTATTCGCGATTCAAACTTACGAGATCTATTGCCAATAGCCCTCGTTTTGCTTTATTGTGTTACGATAATCTACAATCGCTCACTCCAGATAATCAAAAAGAATATTTAGTGAATTTCCAAAAACTCTGTAATGGGGGTATTTTAACACATTATTTACTATTGAAATAAAATGGAACAAATATAAAAGAGCTAAACATTTTTATTGTTTTTTCAAGATAAATATAAATATATTTTAGATGATCTAATTTAATCAGTTTTCAGAGAAAAATGTTGTTTGAATAAAGCGAGTGGCAATCAGATAATTTCAATATATATCGAAATGAAATGTGAGGTTGTTAATGACATGTTTTAAAACATCTTTATTTTATGAATTACACATATATAATTCAATCCATTTTTGGAACTCATTGTAAAATATATAACTATGTTTACCTTAAAAATATAATAGTTGCAAAAATCAAGATATGAAACTGTAGTTATAATAGAAATAATTAGTTAAATTATTATTTATAGCAATTTGGCAAGAATTACAGATCGGTAAATTTATTAGATTCAAGAGATATTTTAATTGTTGTCATTAAATCACATAACTACCCCATTCTTAGTATCAGATTTATTATAAAATATCGTAGAATTAAGGTAATAACTTATATTTAAAATAGAAAAAAACCCCCGTTAAATATAGAGTACATAGTGTGAAGTCTAAGCACATAAGATCTTATAAATTGTTAGTACATTCTAACTCAATAATTGGTCAGTAAAAAAGATAAACGGGAAGAGAAGTGGAGTCTAGACTAAGAACTTTTCAGACAAGGGTGCGGAAAATAGGATGCTAATGTTCGAATGAATGTAATTAACGAGACAACACCGTTCATGTTATTCAAATTTCGTGGATTACGAGCGGAATATTTTAATAAATATTCATTATAATTATGTTTATAGTTTAATATACTAGTTTTATTGTTTTTTAGTTTTCTCTAGAAGTTTATAAATAGTTTAAGTTTAGAACAATATTATATTTAAATTAAAAATTAAATTAGGAAACATCTAAAAATTATAGTTGAATTTATAACCAAACACTAAATTTGATTAAATTGCTAACAAAGGTAATAAATGTATGACGTTTACCTGTACTTATACTTCAACAAAATATATAAATGTATGCCCTTTTAATAAACTAAGCCAGAAAGGTTCATTCAATTGATAACAATACAACATTAATTATTTAAATATTCATCTGAAAATAAAGATATTTAATATAACAACGTTAAAATGGAAATAAACTCTATTTTCATCCTGCTACATATTTAATATTATATATTGCAGAAGAAGATATTTTCAGTTTATTATCCACTTCCTTGTCCGCATTTGCATGTAATTGAATAACAATAAATTATTATTGCATAACCTTGTCACAGAGAAAAATATCTGTCCCATGCACACTATATATTGCCCCTGATTACCTATTTCAATAAAGAAAAAAATCTCATTATTATCTGCCACTATAATGGTTCGAGAATATATAGATAATCATATATGGGGTACCAACATAAATTGATTATTCCAGAAAATGGTTTTATCCACATAATTACGGAGGAAAATATTAAAATCGATAATATGAGCATGTAAGTAGTAAAATGAGTACCAACAAATGTTTTATAATGATCTAATATCCACTAAAGAAGAAAAACTATGGTATATTTTTTCAGAATATTTTATATGTGCCTCAGTTATTTCTTCTTCAATTCATTGCAAGGGTGGGGTGGGGGGGAATTTAGCATTTTGGTTTTTTCAAGAATTCTTTTACAAATATGTTGTGCTTTTATTGTTCTATGTAGAATAACAGAAGGATGGAAATTTTTATTTTGATAAGCATCTAAATAAAAATATTTTTATATTAAATGGTTTTTTTCAAATAATTAAATTAATGTTTTAGTCAGGATAAAAATTTACCATGTTGTTAGCCTATTAGTAGTTTGAAAATAGAATAATGGAGTTAAAAGAGTTTAACAAATGCAAAATTAGACTTCAGTGATTCTCATTCTTATTAATTTATGTAATAAAAATTAATAAGTGTACTTATTAAATGCATTCAAGTATTTGAAAATAGTTTTAGGTCAACGGAAATTCATTTTAAAAAGATCACAACTATTTCTTAAAATTCCTGAAAATATAAGATTATGAAGTAATTTAATTACGTTTTAATACTAAATGGAAACATAAACTGAAGTTAACATCAAGAAATAACTTTTGTTTTTTATTGAGGAAACATTGGAAAGATAATTAACATTACAATGTAATATATTAAGATCAGACATAGGTACTTACCAACTGAAAATTTTCTAAGCACTTAATTCTAATTTCACACATTCAACACAATAATGGATCATTTATGTGGTTTTAATGCATGTTAGAAAGTGTTAATACGAAATAAATTGCTTAAAAAACTACGGACAGTTTTCATTTGACTCAGTTATGAAATTAAAGACTTCGAAATAAAGAGATGCAAAGCACCTGATTTCTTATATGCCAAGATGCTATGGTTACTGATAAAATAAAAAAAATATTTAGTAAATAGTTATTCAACTTTCTTTCTATTGTTTAATCAGAGATTCTTAAATGATTCGAAAAGAGATATAAAAGCATGATTTTTAGAAATGTTGATTAAATTCATTCCTAGGATTTATTCTTTTGAATGTGGATTTTTATTACTATATCTACTTAAAATTCCCTGCTATTTAACATCCAGAAAATTTTAAAAGGCGCAATGACAAAAACAAATAATGGTAACATAACAAGATATAGATTTAGTTGTTGAAGCTATTCGTGAATATGAGACCAGGCTCAATCGAAAAAATAGGTACTTACGTATCACACATACTGTCGACCAATTTCGCTAAATCAAAATACGTCACCAAATGCCACAATATGCAACCAATAATGGAAACCGTTACAGTTCATGTTTGAAAATAATAATAACGATGAAAGCATTGTGCAATAATTTTTGAATAGGCTGTGTCTTTTGATTTAACTAAATGGTAACAGTATGATATTTAAGTATCAAAAACAATGTGCTGTATTTTAAGTGTTATTACACATATTAAATGAAATCTAAATCCAAAATCATCTATATGCAATGTTGTATGGAAGTTATTGAAATGTAAGCCATATTTGATTGTGCAAATTAACTTCGCTATTTACCTATAGGTTTGATACATGAAACCAATTTCTACTTTCTCTATATGTTAACCAAATATTAAAATATACTCCGATACATGAAGGTGATACTTTTAAAAACGATGTAAGTAGGTCTAATAGTTTCTTTTTTCAATACTGAGCATAAGCAAAAATGGAGCTTGGAAGTATTTTAGATTTTCAAGTTTAATAATTGTAATTCATATAACGCTTGTATAAATTAATTGTAAGAAACATCTAATTGTATGCGGTACAATTTAAACGACTGCTTTGGAGCTTCATTTCAGATTTTTCATGTTCTCAGAAATCATGATAATGTAATTTTATTTCAAAAGATTTTGTAGAATCTTCGTTTGTTTAAAAATAAAATTGGGAGTTGCATTCCTTGAAAACTACAATTTGAGAGAGTAACATCGAAAAAGTTTACGACAAATAACGACGGTAAACCCTAAAAAGTTAATTGTGAATTACATAAGATTGGAATATTTTGCTCCCATGAATAATACTTTATAAACTACTTGCTAATTAATTATCATAGAATAAGGTTTTAATGGAAAAGAAAATGGGAGGCACACAAAAGAAAAATTATAGAGTGCTGCAGTTTTCTATAATTCAAAACTGGAGCTAAATCAAGAAGAAAGCATTCAACACCTAAAATAAGTGTTTAAAATTATGCTTAATATCTTAATACTGTATTTAGGGAATTTACAGCCCTTTACAGAGATTAAAATGTTTTGCAGGGTGAAAAATACACATGAAGATCTTTGTCAGATATAATCACATAAAATATGTCGGGCATATGCTAACTGTTACTCGATGTAATTACGTATCAAACAAATAATAGTTAAGTAAATTTTTTGACATAAAGTTAATGTCCATCCATAAAATAACCTGAATGGGAATGTGTATGAAAATGATAATTTACTTTTGAGTCTCAATTATTAAATAAAATACCAAAAAAAAAGAATTTCAGAATCAGCAATGAAACCCTGAAATTAATCCCTGTTCATACCATTTTATTCTAAAAAAACAAAACTGCGGCTGAAGTATACATACAACTTTATAATGACTTAACTTTATAAAAAATAAATAAATAAGTAAAATAAAATATGGGACTTTGTGATAACGATGTAAACCAGAGATTGGAGAACCATGTTTCTTTTTATGATTTACGGCTGTTGAGACTTTTGCCTGTATGATTAAAAAAATGTCTACTAAAATTGTTTACTTTCCTACTTTTTCTTTATATTTATATATTGAAAAAAAAGTTTGCATTTTCATGTACATTGAAACATTTGATGGACTTGACGGTTATTTTTGTCTTGTATTGAATACTTTCCTAATAACAAAGCATATGGAGAAGTATTGAAAATATTGTAATTACTTCTAAAGCAGGAAAACTCTAATTTATTGGTAACAATGCTGTCTACCATAAAGTGATTTCCTGCTACCAATGTTTACTTCTATTCATACTTGACTTCGGGAGCATTCAAGAAAGGACAAGAGACCCCGAAGGGAAACCCTGAAAAAAGTGGAAAAACACATTCCCCATTTTATGACATGTTTAAGAGCTAATAAAAAGTATATTGAGATGATTAAAAGAAATCACACTTTTTCGAAGTGAGGAATTTGCTACTGCTTCGATGGGGCAATTCCCTTCCTTCAATTTATTTCATTCTTTTGAAAAAGCAAAATGTAATAATGTTTTGATTTCCGATATATTTTGTACTTCCATGAGATTTAAGTAATACTTATTTATTTGTACAGCATTTATGCAAAGTGAAAGATCTTGTCAAAAACTTAGAGATTGGTAACTTACTTCATTTTAAGCATTTAAAAGTAATGTAACCAAAAAACGGTTTTTTATTTATTTATTTATTTTTATATATATGAATCATTTCAGCATAGTATTAACTAAGTGAAGAACAGTTTTGATGAATGTTTTGAACAATTCAGACCTTATAAAGTTACAGTAATTTTCCTCAAACGTCTACTGAAAACTAATATTAAAGAGCTCAGTTCTACATTAATGCTGTCTCATTTCAGGTGTAGTTAATAAATTTAAGAACCAAGGATTTTTGCGGAGCAAAAATTATCAAATATTTTACCATCTCTTTGGAAGAAATCTGGAAATCCGATAATACACAGCAGTGAAAGAACTGATTAAAACAGAAATAATATCCAATATATACACTTGCCTTTGAAAGTCTGCGTACTGGCAATCATTTTACGTGTTTATGCTATAATTACTATTAAAATCTCGTTTTAGAATATCAAAATACTCGTCAGCAGTTCTTCAAAATTTTCGTATTCAAACAACAGCAACAGAATTCACCTTAGCGAGAAAAAACAAGAATGACCACCAAATAATCACTAACCATCCACGCCAGAAGTCTGCGTACACTTACAAAATAGAACTTTAAAAGACCTTTATTGTAAAATAATTGCACTAAATCGCGTTTTTAAGTAATTACAACCTTTTTAACGATTTATTTAGGATTAGAGATTTGAAAGCTTTTGTGGCTCCACGACAAGCAAAAGAGTTGAGGTCGATATATTATTGAAAGAAAAATCATCATAGATCTTCAGAAAAGGGGAAAACTATTAAAGGAATTGTTGAAATTGTTAATAGGAGACATTCATTGATTAAAAAAGTGTTCATAAACTACAAATCAACTAAAATGTTAACGTCCAAGCCAAGATCCGGCCACCTGTCTGCAGTGTCATTTCGAGAATCTTGCTTTGTAATACGCTTTATAAAAATAAATCCAAGACTATAAGCTTCAAAAGTAGCTAAAATTGCTACTGAGGTATTGCATTAAAATGTAACTCTAATTACAATTCAAAGAAAATTGAAAAAGGATGACTATCATGCCCGAGTTGCACTCAAGAAGCCATTAATTTTTTCGAATGAACAGAGCTAAGAGAATGACATTTGCCAAAAAACACCTAAATAGGACACACAAGTCTTAGAAAATGTAATATATTTTCAATTGAAAGTAATTTTTGTAATTTAGCATCATAAAGCACAAAATTATTTTTGCGAAAATTCCTGGACAGATCTTAAGAAATAGAATCCTCTTTCGACTATCAAACATGGAGGAGGAGGCATGATGTTTGGGGCTGCATTGGAAGCTTTTTGGCTGGTAATCTGGAATTTATTGAATCAACAATCTACAAAACTGGTTACTTGAAATTATTGAAGTAAAATATCAGGGTATCTGCTGGGAAATTTGAGGTGAGTAATGATTTTTACTTTCAGCGATACAAAGGTACCAAGCAAATGGCTCACATTGGGAACCCATGGCTGTTCTGACATGTCCCAAACCAATTCCGAAAGTCAATTTAGCTCCCAGACCTAAGCACAATACAGCATTTGAGGGATTTACTAGTGAATAATCAGGGAGAACGTAATACATCCAAAGAAATGGTCAAATCTATCAGAGTTGAAGAATGGTACAAAATATCCACAGACGAAGCAACTAAGCTAATTAAATCCTTGCCAAATATGTTGAGAGAGTTATAGAAAGAATGGAATAGTTTAAAAAGTATTAACTTTTAAGTTACAATCCATTATTATAAGTTTTTTTTCCAGCGTACGCAGACTTTTGGCGCACACGATTTGTGTCATTCTCAAGTTATAAATATTTGTATTATTTTATGTAATATTCAGGTGATTGTTGATTATACTATTTGAATTTACGACGTTAGAGGAATCGATGCAAAATAGTATTGATTCAGAAAGACTTCATTTAATTAGCGATTTTTGCATGAATATGAAAGATGATCGCCTGTACGCAGACTTTCGGAGGCAAGTGTTGACTGCTTTGCCTGAAATATATGATGTGATAAAAACGAACATGTGTATTTACTGATTCCTCAAACTTTCCTTTTGATTAATTGAAAAATAATCTAAGAATAAACCCAATAAACTATACAATTTACAATCATGCCTAAAATTGAAAACTAGGTATTTATCAGGCATAACGAAGTTTTCAGAAACGATTTAAAATTACTATTTTAAGTTCAAAGTTTAACAAAAAAAATCTTGCACTTTACACGGAATTTTGGTTTTAAAATTCATATATATTAATTATGCATATATGTGGAGATGCAGCAGCTTGTCAAGATAGATCTAAGTTAGGGTTACTTCCAAATGGGTAGCTTTATACAAGAACAAACGACATATCAATTTTTATATGAAATCTATATAGATAGGTTATATATTCTGCTGTATGTATAATAACTTCCCAATTTTTACACTTAAGAACAGCAAAGTCAATTTTAGTTACTAGTGTAAGCATTAAACTTCTAAGTATACTAATTCCAATGCTTGTCAAGTTTTTCTTTTGGGGTGCTTGGAAGTTTAATTCCCAATGTTAGAATATTTTAAGGCAAAGGTTGTTCTTTCATTAAGCCACATATATAAGAATATTTTTGAATATTCTTAGATTTTGAACAAATGGAAAACATTATGTTTAAAGCTTTATTTGTATAATAGATACAAACGCATTAATTGGAGCTTGACAGTCAGTCCATCTGGATCTACTGATGGCCGCGCAAGGTACCATGTCGTATGCGTATAAATGGCTCTTCAGTACCTTCATCATCTTGTTTCATGGACAACTTGGCTTTTCTGTCTCGAAAATCTGCTAGTTCCTGATCTAAGTGAACAGTGGAGGAAAAGAAACAACGAAAAAAGAAGAAAAAATAATGTGTACCGTTTTCCACAGATTTGTCAATGGCATTAAAGTAGAAGGTCCAAAGTCACAGTTATTCTAACTTTTACGCACTTTACATTTTTAGAATGATTCAAGAAGATCGTATTAGATGCCCCCTGATGACTCATGCTTATGATAATACATACCGTAAAATCCGGCGTATAACGCGCACTTTTAACTCAAAAAATAAGATAGAAATTTAAGGGTGCGCGTTATACGCCGAATATAAAAACGATATCTTTAAAATTAACAAAAAGAAATGAGCATAAAAAAAGAGCTTAGTTCTACGCATATCGAAATGCTATTTATTTAAAAGAAATGACATGCCTCATGAACTAAAAGTTTGTAGTTCTAGAAGTATATTTTTTTAAAAGTCTGGGGTAGTACCTCGAATAAATTACTTCAAAACATAAGAGTATTGTATACTAACATTTCTGATTTCTTTGTAAATAAGGGGTGTGTGCGTTATACGGTGAATATACCTTAAAATAAAAAAAATACAGCTCGAAAGTATAGGTGCGCGTTATACGCCGGATTTTACGGTATTCCCATCAAGCAAAATTTTGAGTTGAATTTCTTGAACCCAAACACTCATTTCATGGATTGAACATCCCTCCTATTCTCCTAAATGTGTTACGTATGTGTTTTGGATATTTTTTTCTATCGGGTAAAAATACTGTTAATATTGCTTTTATTCGAGATGTGTTTGATGTGTTGTGTGTGTGTGTGTGTTTGGGTCTATGAAAGTGTATTTTACAATGATTCCAATAAATGAATGGGTTGAATTATTTATTTTTAGGACAAAATTCATCAGCAGCTATAGGTGGAACTACTTTAAAATCTCTTAACATTCGATATGTATGATTTTGAACATATACGCGTATCTTATAAATTTCAGATGAACTTTCGCTTTTTTAAAAAAATCTTTTAAATTTTTCGAAAAAAAGGAAAATGTAAGAAATTATGAATGCATTTCAATAAGAAAAATATTAGGTATTCAAGACATTTTTTCTTGTAATGTAAGGAATGTAGAGAAATGAAGTATATATTAAAAAGCTTAGATAAAAAATAAGTCACCAATTGTCAAAAAAAAAAAAAAAATCCTTTTCAATGCATATTAAATTTTCTCCCTTAGTGGCAAAACATAAGATAAATAAAGAGAGAGAATGTTTCCAAATATTTAATATAAAACACTATTTGTAATATACTTTTAACCTGAAAAAAAAAGTGATAGAAATAGTATTACAGACATCGAAGTCGTTGCGAACTTTATGGTTAACCGCATGAAGAAAAATTGTTTTTTTTTGGACTCTTGTGTTTTAGCATTCAAGGTAAAAGAGAAATTTAAAAACTTATCCGAAGCCTCAGCACCATATATACTCAGAATTTAAATTTTAAACGACTTACATTATGCAAGCTAAGTTTGTGAACATGTGTAAATAAAATAAAGTGATATTTTTTTGCAATAATAAATTATCTCTCATGTTTCCGTATTCATAAGTGATGTCTGTATATTATCAAAAAAGTGTAAGTGAAGATTTAATTCATATTGTTTTCCCCTTTTTAAGACGAATTCTAATTAGTTCATCCATGAAAACAAAAAACTGACATAAGTTTTAACGATAAACGAATTATTTTATAAACAGAACACAGAAATATTATTATGTTCTGAATCACAAAAACTCCATTAAAATATACACTTTATACTGGATTAATTATAAGACTGTTTCAAGTTTGAATTATTTAAATTCTTATTAATTATTCGTTTCAGAACTGTTTCAAATTATGTTATGATTACTAAATGCTTTAAATATGACGCATAATATAAAGTTAGAAGAGTATTTGTTGAGTTTTCTAATTCACAGAAAGAAATTAAACCTACATAGCTCTCGAGTGATTAATAATGAACAAGTAATATATAAGAAAATTAAGACAATTCCTACTTAGATCAACAAAGAAAAATTTTATTTTAGTTACTTTTTATCAAATAATTGTAATTAATATAAATATGTAAATGCATATGTCAGAATCTCAATATTAAATGGAAATTAATTTTTATTAATTATCATTAAAGTATCGTATTGTCATCCAAAACAATCGTGTATACAAAATTTCAGTTTAACTGAATGCTTTAAAACGTTAGAAAAAAAATCGCGTAAAAGTTTTGACGCATGTATCTAAAAATGAAAAGCCAACGTAACTGTATCTCTAATTCTTTAAATAATTAGTTTCATTCAATTACTTTTCATTAATCATAATTAAATTATCGTATGGTCACCCAAAACAATCGTGTATAGAAAACTTTAGCTTAAACGAGCGCTTTAAAATATGAGAAAAAAACTTTTAAAGAGTTTTGACACATGAAGCCAAAATAGTCGCTAAGTCACCAAAAATGATGCCAACGTGGCTGTATCTGTAATTTTTTGAATAAGTTTTATTCAATTAATTTTTACTTATTATAATTAACTTACAGTATTTTAATCCAAAATAATCGTGTATATAGAAATTTCAGCTCAATTGAGCGTCTTAAAATGTATTTTATTAACGATTGAAAATTTGAACAAGATGTATACAGGGAGATTGTAAATTAATAGTAGGAATTGAAAAAAAGATATCTCTTTCATTTTCTATTTTATAACAATATAGAGTGTGAATTCTCCAGGACTGTGGGCTTCTTTATTTGACTACCAGACATGTTCTTTTCTGTAGTGCTCATGAACAGTCAATCTAATAAACATTGAAAGGGAGTTTTACTTTCCTTCAGTTCCTTTCAGCTTAGTAAATAATGTTTTTCTACTGAATATAAAACGAAATATTCCGATCGATGACTTAAAGCTAACATTGACCAGTCATATTTCGTAGAAATGCGTGATATTATACATTTCTTTGTCATGCAAATTCTGTACGACTGATTTGTATGAATTCTAGGTCGCATAAAAGTATATGGGACACTACATTACGTTTTATTTCCTTTGTAAGATGAAATATATTCTACGAAGTTATTTCAGTATAAGACCATTTAAATTTCTTTTTAAATTGTTAGAAAAAATTTACCAAAATAATTTTTGATTTACTGGCAAATTTCAAATAAATAATCAAGAGAAAGGCTCTCTTATGCAATATTCTTTCATAAACTTCATATGGTTAGAAACAGATGTGTTTATCAAAGTTAAGTATTAATAGAATTTTGAAGTGTGTGAAAATACTAAAATAATACTTTAATAATTTCATAAAAACCTTTATAGATAATTTTAAAATGCTTAGTTTCAAATACTTCAAGACATTTTATTATTTTAATATAGAATTCCAGAGAAACTTGAATGAATCTTTCTCTGTATAGACACACGGTACATTTACGAAGATAGTTTTAATCACAGAATGTGATGGAATTACTTATGGATATATCTTATGATAGAATATGCATACCATGACTAACTTTTAGTAACCAATGACTAACTATCTAAATCTCTATTTTATTGTACTGAATCAGCCAAATAATTTGCAAAACAGAGAACTTTCCAAAACTATAAGGCAAAACTACCATGTTAATTTGTTTCCATCAAACCGCATGGAGTGTACCAATGCCTTGCAGAAAGATTCCTGATTAATATGAGCGAGTTTAATTATTTAAGAGAGGATGTATACAATTAAATTAAAGGAAACCGGGAGGTCAAATTGCAAGTTTGTTTGAAATTGTTAACACTCAATGATGTTGTCAGTAGGGATTGCAATATCGGACCAAAAGTCCAATGCCGGTATCCGGTATTTCTTAGATCTTAATACCGGGATACCGGTTTTAATACCGGTAGAGGAAATTTTAGAAAAAGAAAGAAAACGCAGGTATATCTTTGTTTTATGTTCCACTTTTATTAGAGAGTGAAAATATCACAAAAATAACGTGTAACTTATAAATTTTAACAGTATATAAAGTATCACGAAAAAGAAAAGGAACATCTTATTTACACTGCGCCACCATATTCTTTTCATCATATAAATAATGAAACCAAACCTAAGTATTATCTACTAACTTTTTATGTTGTTTAAAGTTACTTATTCATTATTATGGGTTATTATTTATCGGTATATATAATGAATACTCTAATGCTCAAAATACTGGTATTCGGTGTCCCGATATACCGGTTTTTCAATCCCTAGTTGTCAGGAATGAAGAACTACGGAGATCCCAGTGTCAACAGCTGCTAATGGCAAATTGGTAGCTTTATACAAGAACAAATGACATATCAATTTTTATATGCAAACTACACAGATAGGTTATATATTCTGCTACATGTATAATAACTTCCCAATTTTTACATTTAAGAACTAGAAAAGTCAAATTTAGTTTCTAGTGTAATCATTAAACTCCGAAATACGAGTATACTACTTTTAATACTGGTACAGTTTTTCTTTTAGGACGCTTGGAAATTTAATTTCTAACAATAGGATATTTTGAGATATAGTTGTTGAACAAATGCAAAATATTACTAACGTTTAAAGCTTTATTTATATAACAGAAACCAACATATTAATTGGAGCTTGGTAGTCCATCGGGATCTACAGAGGGCCACGCAGGGTACCCTGTTGTATGCGTATAAATGGCTCTCCGATGCCTTCCTTATCTTATTTCACGGACAACTTTGCTTTTCAATCTCAAAAATCTGCTGACTCCTGATCTAAGTGAGCAGTGTGTGTGTGTGGGGGGGGGGAGACAAACAACGAAAAAAGAAAAGAACATTAATGTGTGCCGGTTTCTACAGAAGTACGGGATTTGTCAATGACATTAAAGTAGAGGGGCGAAGTCAGTTATGCTAATTTTTACACATTTACGATTTTGAGAAGGAATCAAGAAGAGAGTATTAGATGACACGTGATTCACAATTATAATACATATTCCCATATTCCCATCAAACAAAACTTTGAATTGATTTTCTTGAAAAAGACGAATTACATCGTTTGAACATCCCCACTATTCTCTTAAAATTGCTACGCGTGATTTTTGGATATTTTTTTATCGAGTAAAAATACCTCAAGCATTGGTTTTATTCGGGATGTGTCTGATGTGTTGTGCGAGTGAGGTCTATGAAACCACGGAGGTGCCAGTGTCGACAGCTACTACTTAGTTGCATTCTCCTAAGCGTAGTTACAATATATCCCGTCTCTTTCGACCTCGAATCCCATGGATTACAATGGAACTGCTTTAACTATGAGTCCCGCCTCAGATGACAAATGCTGTCATTGGTCATCGGCTTTTCGGATTGAAAAATGACACTGAAATACTTAAGTCTGTCCACATTCCCGACATTCCACATTTATAATTAAGGCTATTGAAATCTTTAAATCTGTGAAGATAAAAAGAAAATAGACCACGATCCGGAAGGAAACAGGTGAAATGTTATTAAGTAGAATTGAAATTAATATTGGTATACGAAAATTTTTTATTCTGGAACTTTTACTGTATCAGAGCACATCAATTTTCAGTCGAAAAAAAACAACAAGATTTTGAAAATGACCGGAACGAGGGATGGGAATAACAATTATATAATCTAGATCTAAAGACAATTTCGCGTAAGCATCAGCAATATCATTATAAAATTTTTTTTATGGGGTCGGTATACAATATGTGTGTGTGTGAGTCAAAAAATAAAGAATATTGCATAGATTTAGTTTTAGTTGCATTAAAATACGCTTATTTATTATTACAGTCAGTATATATAAAAGCTAGAATTGAAGAGAGACTATCAGTGTATATATGTATTCGAATATTATTTGAAACATAATCTGTCTCTATATATTAAAGAAAATTTCTGTACTTGGGCAAAATTAGTTTTATCTACTCTTTCTTGCAAATTAAAATTCATAATTTTATTTTGATTGTTACAAAGATTTGAAGTTTACCTAATCAGCCTTTCCCTCACCCTTCCTATATGCAATTTTTTTGTATTGTATTCTTATTTTTTTATTATATCTCCTTATGTGTAAATGTGGGAAGTCTAATAAAATTTTATTTGAGGTCTCTTAGATTTGTTACCTCTTAGATTATTTTGTAATGCATCCTTGTAGTTTTCATACACCAGGTCCCCATAGCCCTTTTGTTAAGTTTTAAGTTACAATCCCGAAAAAGATCTGAATTTTGTTCGTTTTCAGATTTAAGTTCAAGAGGATATTTGAATAATATTTTTCATGGGCTCTTGAGAGTCCTAAATTATGTAACTCCTTTTAACTTTGTATAGTTTTTTTTTCTTTGGGGTTTTGCTAGTAGTTTGGATTTCGGGCTGAAGTTGGGATATCGGTTACAATGCTCTAAATCCTACGTTTGAACTCTATTTCCCCGTGAAAAGTTAAGCTAAGACGCCTCCATAGATGACCAGAAGAACAATGGGATATAATTAGTTGCAGAGCCCGACAACTAAAAGTTATGGCATGGGTGACGTTTCATTTGATAGCCAGCCCCCTTTGTTTTCTCCGTGACAACTATACAACGGTGGTAAATCGACGGCATTGTATGACTCGTAGTGCTATCCTTCCTTTGACAGAGTACTATGTTTATATTTCCAGGGGATAAAGCCTGTCCAAATGTAACACATATTTGTGCAGGTTTTCTTCGTGCCCCTCCAACGCTATCCGATCTGGTTCGATACCCAGAACTCTCATTAATAGAACACATTTGGGATCTCATGAGAGGGGGTTTCCGAACTTCCCCACATCCCGTCGATTTAATTTGCCGTTTGGGAGGTGTATTGCAAGAAATCTCTCAGGAGCACCCCAGCTAGATAACACAGCTTGCATTAGATCCAGAAATAGGCTAACACATTATTGATTTTTTTTGGTCTTATAGCTGTGTTTTCTGAAGAAGATTTTCATTTCTGATGATACTGATAACCTCTCGTTTTCGGTACATGTACATCAGATTTCTCGATTTCTCTCCCATTCGATAGCTACTTTTTGGTGCGTTTCTTTCGGTGTAACATCTATCTGTCTTTCTATCTATTTATCTATCTATCTATCTATCTATCTATCTATATCTATCTATATCTATATCTATATCTATATCTATATATATATATACACACACACACATACTGTTTGTATCTGACCTCTTTAAAAAGTTTGAAAAAATGTTTTATAAATACAAAAAATTATGTAACATGAAATCAACATTTGAGTATTTTTCAGATATTTAAATATTTACATGATATTTGAAAACCGTGAAATTAAAAGCTATAGCATCATACTTCAAGTTTTATTACTGTAGCATATTAAGTTAAGGTATCCGACTAGGTTCGGAGATAAATTTTTCAAAAATTGATTTTCTGAATAATTTTACTGTTTGAAAGAACATAAATAGGCTTAAAAGGTCATAACTATTAAATAACTAACATGTATTGCCGTTTTTTTGAAAAAAAAAATATTTTTTTTTAGGAAAATGTAGCAAAAAAAAATTTTTAAGTTAAGAAAAACGGGATAAATAAAAATAAATTGCACATTATGCAATTTTAACGTCATTCATATACTTCTTGATCCTTTTGAAATGTCACAAACCTCAGGATAAAAAATAGTTTAAGAAATAAATATTTTGTTAGCATTTAAATTTGAGGGTCAGGATTTTTCGTCAAAATTACTGCATGTTTTAAGCTAAAAATGGCTGCAAGATGTGATTAAATGTAGCTGTCTTAAAACCTGCGATTTGTTACACTTTGAAGGGCCCATAGCATGTATGTTATAAATTTCATTGCATTTGATTGGATTATTTAGAAGATATCCCACTTTTCATGCACAAACTATCATGAAAAGTTCAGTCTTCAAAAAACGAATTAAAAGGATATTTTTCTTAGATAAAGTAAATGCTATAAAAAGAACTTAAAAAACTCTCTAGTTTTATGTATTAGTCCTTCTTTCTCAGTAATTAATTTCTTTTTTCCCTAATGACCCAAACAACACCAAACATCAAATACCTAAAAAGCACTTTTTTATATAACCTAGTCAGATACCTTAAAGTTGAATACACAAGTATTTCGACTAAGAAGCGTTCTGATAAACGATAAGTTCTCTACGAAGTTAAATTTAAGATAATTCCTTTATCTTTGCATGGTCCACACAAAGTACAGGTGTCGTTCTCGTCACTTGACCATGATTCAAAATTACGAGATCTGTCACCCAAAGCCCTCGAATAGCTATGTGTGTGTGTGTGTGAACAGCTTTACTCACACACTCATGGTCCAGAGTAAGGTTAGATTTCAAGTAAGATTTTTATTATTTAATAGTGTGATTCTAAATTATTATATTTAATAATGATAAATTAGTACGTTTTTTTAATATGATTATAATACAGAAGGTATTCGTGTTCGCAGTTTTGAAAAATACATTCAGTTTATTATAATTATTTCTTTTTATCTTTTTATATGAAGTAACAGAAACTTCTTGTGCCGGTGGAGGCGATCGATGGTGATAGAACACTTACCATTAATTGCACTTAAGCATTATTATTATTAATAATTATTATTAATTGCATTTATATTTTATACGATAGTATATAGTGTTACAAAATTTAAAAAAACAACAACAAAATTGAAAGTTAATTTAATTTATTTCTGAACCACATATGGCATCTTCCCTCATGTATAGGGCGGAAGCGCCACGCACGCGTATTTCCTTATTTGCTACAGTGCCGCTTCTACATGCATCGTACGTATAATATAATGCGCAATTCACTTATATTCTAATATCTTATTTAAAATAACAAGTGCGTTTATAAAGTTTGTATATGAGGAACGGAATATTATAAAACTGTACTCACCACTTTAACTGCTCACAAGGTCGAAAAATAAGGCCGATTAAATATGATTAATTCAGATAAATTCACAAGCCACACTTAATGTCATACCAGACTCTTCAAAATTGCCATCTATCGACTGATAAAAGTACTATTAACAAACTGACGTCTTCTCCCGAATTACCTTATAAAAAATTTAAGGTTTAATTCTCAGAATAAAATATTAAAACTTTCTTTCTCGTTACTTAGATGCATCATTGTATATTAAGAATTATAAGTTACATAGTAATATTGATCACGCTCTTTTGATTTTAATATTATTTATGTGCCATATTGGAGTTTTAATATATCAGTTTCTATATATAGAAATATGTGATTTTTAACTATATATATTAATTGTAATAACTAGTTAGAGATAAATCTATAATATATTTTTTATATATATTTGTTGTTACAAATGCCACCTGATCAGTAAATACTAGATCGGTGCCCCAAAATTCATCATAACAAAGGGTTAAGTGACGCCTATCGTTATCCGTAGCTTTGAGCATCGTGTAGGTGACAATACGATTTGACTAGTTTCCCATCTCAAATTTGAGAAGGGACAACCTGTGGGTGAATAGGGCCTGCCACGTCTCATCCCTTTCCACCAACCTCACGAAAGGACTTGCGGCTCGACAGCTATTTAGAGTAAACACATGCCTCCAAGGCACTATACATTTATAAACCCTTTCTATTCTCCGGGATTCAAACCCAAGACCTACGGTACACCAGTCAGCATCACTAACCACTATACCGGACTTTATTAGTCATTGTGTCGGACAAGGATACCCTATTAATTTTTTTTACAATTACATTTCTAATGGTTTTCAGTTAAATGACGAAATTTAATAATATTCGCATTAAAGTTTTTTTTGCATTAAATTAATTATACAATTACTCGCAAGAGTTCGCTACATGTTTAGCATTGTGTTCGAGGTATGACACACAAAAAACACGAGACTGGTCCAATAAATCCTCGTACGTACAAAATCCACCATGACATTATCACCGTCAAAGCAGTTCCCTTCAGCATTCATACAAATCTACATTCTGTGCTGCCATTGCTGGTAACAATTCTGTTACGAGGGTTTTAGAAGGCCTTCAAGTGATTCTCCGTTTTTGCCTGAACCTCTTTAACTGAGGTAAAATGGGTTTTCTTTAAACAAGATTTAATTGTAGGAAATACAAAAAGTCGCATAAAACCAAATCAAGTGAATAAGGAGAATTTTCCATGACATTTATGTTTTTACTGGTCGGAAACTGCTTAACAAATAGGGTCGTGTGAGCGGGTGTATTGTCTTGATGCAACAGCCATCCATTACTCCCTAATTCTGGCCTCATTTTTCCCTAAATTTTTGACGAAATCTTTTTAGTACTTCAATGCAGCTATGTTGTTTAATAGTCTGATCACTGACGTGAGCGGGAACTCACTCATATCACGAATTTTTGGCAATGTTTTAGACTGTAATCGCTTACATTGGACACTCAGCACGTTCATCGTCTTCTATACTGTCGTTTCCCTCTGAAATCCGCTTATGCCAATCACGAAACAAAGTTTTATCCCCATAAGCCTTGGTTAATATTTGTTTTCGTAGCTAATTTCTTAAGATTCATAAGAAACTTGATGTTGATTCGACATTTTTCCGACAGAATGCTGTAGCACGTGTTCACTCAGAGTACCAACAAATGGCGTGATTCATTAGTGCGAAATTGGCCATATGGATAAAGGACGGGTGTGGGATGACGTCATCAAGACAGTCCTAGCCCACTCCACTCTTTTTTCAAGCTACACGTTTTTTTTAGTCTCGTTTTTTTTATGTCACACCTTGTATATATATATATATATATATATATATATAAATATTTCTCTATGAATTTATAGTCTTTTTATTTTGTGGAAAGAAAATATGGAGTCATCTCTCAATATCTCAAGCTTAAAGCTGAAAAAGATAAAAACTGTTTTTTTGTTACTTAAAACTTCATTATTTCTTAGAATAAAAATAATTATACATTTTTTTTTTCTTTTTATCATTTTTTTCTGATAATCAGTCTAAAGATA
>BMAV01027780.1:89701-117076 GCA_019973955.1 Trichonephila inaurata madagascariensis | reverse complement strand
AACGAAAGGAAGATGTTGTCTTTCCCACAATTAATTAAAAATTGCAGAATGCCGAAGTTACCTGAGAGGGCACTGCTTGTGAAGCTCTACTTTCTCAACAGTGAGAATACAGCGGCAGCTGTCAGAGAGTTTTGCCGTCTCAAGAAACAACGACGTGGAACAATGTCGATGTGTGCTTATAAAGACGAGGCCCACTTCCATCGTAAAAGACCAATGAATAGCCATAATTGTAGCATCCGAGAGACAGAAAACCTCCCACGGGGGTGGTACATGCCAAAGTGCATGATACGAAAGGGACAGTATGATGCGGGTTCACTGCTTCATTCATTCTCGGACCCTATTTTTTGAATGCATGACCCCTCAAGGACTTATCACCTGTTCGGCCAACGGGGAATGGTATCGTGAGATGTTACAGACCTACGTAAGTCCTAATCTCTAGCAACGAGACCGCCTACAAGAAACCATATTCGTACACGATTGAGCCCCATTTCAGTACAACAATTGTTAAGGCAGGCATTTACAGACGCAAGTGTGATTAGTCAATCTTTACCAACAGCTTGGTCTCCACGATCACCCAATCTTTCCCAACAGCTTGACTTCCACACTCACTCGTTCTCACACCTTGCGACTTTTGGTTATGGGGCTTTTTGAAAGATAATGTTTACCGGGAGTGTTTGACTACTGCGTTGGATTTGAAGAACTGTATTCGCCGCCATATTAACAACATTCATGTTGACTCTCTTCGTTCAGCAATAGAAAACTTGATTTTCAGAATGGAGTGTGTTGTCACAGTGGAGTGTGGTTCACATATTGAACATGTTTTAAAGCACTGATTTGCTTGCTAAGTACAGTATGTCATTAAGAAAAGTATATTATATTTTTAATAATTTGCAAGTGCAACGATGTAATTGTGTATTGTCCTTATAACACTCTTTTTGAGTAAGATTGCTTATTAAGACCTTCACTTTTTCTTTTTCTCAGTTTGTCTTTTCTTCACACGATAACTCGTAACGCCACCTAGTGGCTGTTTTTAAACAATTTTTTTTAATTCAGAAACCTCTAGCGCAGAGATTCCCAAACTGTTTTGCCTCATAGACCCCTTGACAGGTTTTTCGGTTTGGAGGGTAGACCCCTACTAACCTAATATTAAATTTTTACAAATTCATCAACTTAAATGTATTTTTGACATCAGGTATAGAGCTACTTCTTTTTAAGGAGTTAAATTTTTATCTGTAGGGAAATATAGTGTTTAATATTAAAGAAAATACATGTTAATTAATTAAATTAAAATTTAATTAATAGATAAAATAACTGAGCAACAAGTGGGAGGGATGAATTTGGGGATACACTAAAAAATTTTCAACATTTGACATCAATCTTGTCAAGTCTTAACCCTAAATATCACCTTGGTTAATAGCGTCCAGTCTTTTCTTTCTTTTGTTTTGTTTTGGAGATTGACAAGCGCACTCTAATTCCTTCTGAATTGGAGAAACAATTAAAGGCTGTCTCAAGATATTCCATAATATGGAATAAATAACAGGTATATCTTTTTAAAGTCAAAACTGTAGACACATTCGTTTCTAAACTTTACTTTAAGATCTTCGTTAGTGCCCAATTCTTGAAAACTGACATTTTTTTTTTCAAAGCGACCATAGTAATTCATTGCCTGCTGTGGTGTTTCGATAGCCAAAACAATCTCAATCCTAGTTTCAAAATGTAAAAAAAAAGGGCATTTAAATATTGAACGTAGGCTAAAACGTCTTTTTCCTGGTGGATTGCCTGTGACAAATAAGAAACTCCGAAAATTTACAACGTCCACATTATTATACTCCTTTAGCTTAATTCTTGCAAGAAAGACTGAAATGTGGTACTTATTTTAATAAAACTTATGCTGTTGCCTTGTAACTTCAAATTAACTCCTTTCAATTTAGTAAATATGTTAAATAGGTAAGTCTGGTTTCCACTTAATTAAATTTCCTTTTAAAATCAAAGTTATGATCTGGTTTTATGAGAGTCACTATCGTAGAACCCGATTTACACTTCATGGACCCCCAAATTATATTTTTGCTGACGTGGTCCCCTTGAAGTTCGTCATAGACCCCTGGGGGTCTATGTAGACCACTTTGGGAATCACTGCTCTAGCGCATCACCTGAAATGTGCCAAAATATTTGCTCTTCGGAAAGCAGAACGGTCTCCATGGCTCTCTGAGTAGCGGAAGTTTAATTTTGCTATCCCAGTATATATATAAATACTATAATAAATAAAATTAAAGTGGTTTTTTTTAATTGAACGTATAAATACAACTAAATAATCTATCCATATCCTAATAATGGATAAAAATGCATTATATTAATAATTTGCATAACTTTTTTTCATCAGGATTTTATATATTAATTTTTTTATATATTTTTGTTTAACTGAATTTTATTTTTAATTTTAACATTTTATTACTCTTACTTCATTAAATATACTTTCTTTTTTTCAAAATTTAAATAGAAATAAACGTACAAGTGTTTTCTATTAGAAATATTTTAACTACTATTTTCTTTGAAAATTTAAAGAATGATTAGTTTAAGAAATTGCTCTTAAGAGTTTTTTCAAGAATGAATAATTTTGTAGCTTCTAAATGTTAGGTTTATTCTGTTTATTGCCAAGTAGTGTCCATTTATTTATTTATTTATGTTTAAGAATAAAAGAAATTCTGATAAAGTTTGGCTTTTTCATCAGGAAAATATTTTTGAAAACATTTTTATTTTGCAATTTAAGTGTTTTGGTATATTATTAAAGTAAATCTTTGTGTGTAAATAATATTGAGTCTAACATATTTTTATGTTAGAACTACTTGAACTTAGTTACAATATATATATTATTCTCCAAAGTTTTTGCTTCTTTTTTTTGTATAGTTTCCAATTGAGTTCACCTTTATATGATATTAAAACACAGAATGTGATTTTTTTACAAGATTACATTCCGAAACAAAATTGTTGCTCAAACAATATTCGAACTGTTTGTCTTCTTTTTACAGACGTTTTGAAACAAAAACAATTTTCTCAAAATAAGAATGTTATTGTTCGTTCAAATATTTATTTTAAAGAATGCACAACGAAAAGATTTATTTTCAGTAGAAAGATATGGAAAATTTAAATGCATGTATATATTTATTTTTACGTATATATTTAACTGCTAAAATTGAATAAATATTTCGATTTGGAATGCGAATTGTATTAAGATATTTGTTCACATTCCATTCATAAAGCAATTGCATTTGAATGTATGTATCTTTAAAGAAGTTAGATTATCTTTTATAATATAGTGTTGAAAACATTTAAAGGGCAGTTTTTTATATACTTCTTGTAGCTTTTTTTAGTTTTAAGACTACGAATTTTCCAATTAATATTTTTTTAGTATAAAGAGAGGAAACCCGAAGAATTATTCTTATTTGTCTGAATAACATTGAAAACGTACAAAATTCCTTATACATGCTCTGAGACTATAAACTTGTATTGAAAATAAATTTATTATACAAAGGATAATAAATAATGTTGATGATTACAGTTATATAACATACAAAATTTCTTTTTCATTTAATATTTCACAAATAGTATTGCATTTCATTCGTGTATTAGGAATTCTATACATAAAATTCTATATTAATTTCTCTATTTTGCTTATATTTTTAACAGAACAATTTTACTGAAAGTCCATTATATCGAAGAATTTATATACTACCTCTGAAAGTAAAGTTCGATGAATAGTCCTGTAACACATTAACGTTGATGAAATATTAACAAAAGTTACCTTACTGTCCTACAAAGTAGTCACCTCCCATAACTATGAACCACTGTGATCTACTATACATGTCCTGGAAACATTGCAAGAAGTCTTCTTTTGAGAGGGAGTTCAAACGCCTCGTCACGCTTCGTTGGATGTCAGAAATACCGTCAAATCTCTTTCCTTTCAAAGAGAGTTTGTATCGTGAGAATATGAAGAAGTCTGGAGGATTGAGATCTGGCGTGAATGGTGGATGCTGAATCTGCAACATTGCCATTTTTTTCTAGGAACTGTTTGATGATATTGGATGTGGGAGGGCGAGCATTGTCGTGAACAAAAAAACCATGAACCTTGTTGTGCACACTAGGGTACTTTTTATGAAACGAGTGAAACTTCATTGTACCTTGCAGCATTCATCGTCCAGTTATCATGCACCCAGTTAATCGACAATCTTTTGTGATTAATTTACTCACTTTCTCAATGTTTTCATCTTTGACGGAGGAGGCCGGTCTTTGGCAATGGGGGTTGTCAGAAATACTTTCCCAGCCTTCTCGAACACGGGCCAGCCACTCGTACACACACTTCACGGACAGTGCTCGATCTTCATAAACACGTACCAGCATCGATTAAGTTTCTATAGGTGTCTTGCTAAACTAAAAACAAGACTTTAAATTGATCTCTTGTTCGTCATTTTCCTGTTCTTAGTTAAGAATCATCGCACTAAAAGAGCACTTTATAAAACAAGGCTTACATGGAACACAAATGATGCTTAACTGAACAAACTTTGTGGGAGCAGATGGTCAACACCTTCCGCTACACATGTGCAGCGTTTTGTTTCACCAGAGTTGCCAAATCGGCCGTTCTGTCTTTATTCACCCAACTTTATTATTAGAGATTGTACTTCTTATGTTGAAAAGAAGTGAATTATTTAACTTTGAATGTTATGTAAAATAAAAATTTTGTGAAATCCTCTACTTTAGGCCATTTTACTAATTGCTCCTTTTTTATTATCTTCGTAGGAAACAATTAACCTTTTTTGTGTGTTCCCTGTTTCTTCTTATCGTAATACATCTACGATACTCTTTGTTGTTAAAATCCAACCTTGGTATATTCAGAACATTCTTCGTAAACTTTTTCTTTCCTTAAAAATTGTATTTGGAGTATTTCTCAGATTTAATCAGAGGATATTCTATATACCTTCTTTTTAAATTTTATTTCTTCGTGAACCTTAATACAATTTTTAAATAAATTCTTTGTCTTCGATGATTAAATGAGATCGAGCTGGAGGCGACGACGAAAATATGATAAAAAGTATGAAAGTATGATCTTTTTGAATTTTGGGGCTATTAATTGAGACAACTTCATGCTTAAAATGACATATTCTGAAACTGACTCGCAATATTAAATATAAGGCTATTGTGCACATTAAATTTTGCATCTTTATGTAGTTAAAATAGCTTTTTTTGCAGTACAATGATTTTTATTTAATAGTATCACAAATAATAAAATAATAAGAAATAAGTCATAATTTTTTTTCCGACGCCAACGTTATGATAGTTAAGGTAAAATGATATTAAATTACGATAACATATGCTTAAATTAAGGCAGTGCCCCGCAGTTTGAGAAATGCTGAATTAAGGTTATTGTTTCTTTTTAATTTAAATGAATTTCATTTTAATATTTTCCTTTGAGTCATTAAAACAATAAATTTAGTTATAATTCACCACACACATGATGTGAAATTAAAATAAACTTATGTGAAGTCAATCTAATTTTGATTAAATAAATTTTGATAATTTTCCCTGTAAATTTGAATGAATTTCGGTACTTTTTCTGTAATCTTTAGTAAATAATTGATAGATATGAATACTGTTTTATATAACATTACAACAATTTTACAGTTTCTCTAGAAACGTAATAAAGTGTAAGTAATGAGTAGAAAAATGGTAGCAAAATATTGACTGTTTTTGTAATAAGTTAAAGAAAAGAATTTATTACAATATCAAAGTACATACTCCCTTAGGAAAAAGACTTGCTGAAACAAGAATATAAAAACAATTAAAGTCAGATACTTATTTTCGAGCCTGAATTATGTAATATATTTTTTAAGTTTAAGGTATCAGACTACGTTCGGAACCGTGATTTTTCAAAAAGTGCGTAAATGGATAATTATCATGATACTTAGTGTCACTTAGATTAAAATACATGTATAAAATTGTTTTAAGGCCATTTTGACAAAAATATTTATTAAAATAAAATATTTTGGCAAAAAATTACTTAGAATAATTTTATTTTCAAAATGTTATTCTTTTATAAAAAAATGCTTCTATTATAATAATATTTTGTATGTGTGCTTATATAAAGTAGACTTCTCCGGAGAGTATGAACTATTTTTTTGAAAAATTCACATTACTTTCAGAGTTACAACCAATTGAAAGAATTATCGGCATTTTTTCATAAATTTTTTCCCCTCTGTTGTAGTAAAATGTAGATAAATCCACTTCTAAGTTATATATTTCAAAAATTCTAGTTGAGCCTCTGTCTGAGCTATATACAGGCAAAATTTATTATAATAGAATTATTTTTTACAAAAAGAGAATATTTTGAAAATGGGTCATCCTATGTTCATTTTTTATCAAAATATTGTACTTAAATAATTTGTATTTTAATAATATCCTTATAAAAAAATTTTATATACATTTTCTAATCTAAGTGACACTAAATATCATGAATATTATCCATTTATACGCATTTATACACTTTTGAAAAAACCCGGGTTCGAACGTAGTCGGATACCTTAAAGTATTTACCGTGAGAGAATACATTTTCATATTAAACTAATTTTAATTGTTTCAGTCATTTAAATTCGTTACTTACAATTTATTAATTGAGAGTAAATTCTCAGAATAGCAAGACTTAATAGGCGTTACAAATTTTGAATAAATTAAATATATATAATTCGCAACTTAAAATCAACCCGAAAAGTACACCTTTGGCATTTTAATATTGAAACTTTGCGACTTACTTTGAAGTGCAAAATAAATTTTCATAAATTGTTAAAATATCGAACCGTAGCAAAATTCATGCAATATTCTTTAGAATTTTTAATGTTTATTAAATATTAATAACGACATTCTGTCAGTTACTGAGAAGTTTAAAACTTTCTAAAGAGACCAATTATTAAATGCATTTTGCGTCAATATTCAACATTGGAATTTGATAAAAGTGACACAGTAGAGTAGTTAAAATGCATATTTTAAATTTTAAGAAAGATATGTAAACGTAATATTTTATTCTTGAAAAGTGGTTTGTATAAATATATTTTCTTTCTTATAAATAATAACATACGATATATTTAACCTATGTATTTTAAATTAAACATTTATCTTAGAATTTTTGCATCTAGTGATTGATATCACTAAAAATCATAACATAAAAAAATTAGTATTTTAAGATAAAATATATAATTAATAAAATATGAGTTCGAGACAGACATTAACGAGTGCATGAATGTTAGAAAATCATTCCTCCTTTCCTTAAAAAAAGGGAACATTTTCTTAAAAAGTTAATTTTTTTCACGAAATTATTATTTGTTATTAAAATAGAATAGTTTATTGATATATAGAGATGTAGTTCTAAATGTATTTGAACAATATTTTTTTAGATAACCATATTAATTTTTCGGATATTAAAATTTATAGAAGAAAACATTAAATATTTTTCTTCTTAACGTTTTAACCAACATTAACTTATATACAGAATGGGAAAAATGAAGAACATTCAGACTAAAATCCAGTTTATTCTGAATGTACAGAAAATAAATTCTATTTCTTATTTTAGAGCTTTCCAAATCTGCTGCTAAATGTTCCCATTTACGAATTTTTTTAATTGGAATAAATAACCAATATTAAATGTTGTTTTCCATAGATCATTTTTTAAAATAGTTATTTTATATTCTGAAGTTTTTTACCAAACATTATTAATAAAACTGTGGAGGTAGATATTTGAACTTTAGAAAATAGGGCATCCATGCAAATTTTTAACAGTAATTAGTGCCGAAGATTTTTTTTTATTTAAAATTTATATATATAAGTTAACTCTTTTAAATAAAACTGAAGGATTATAAACATTGTGTTTCAGAAATTTAATGTAATGAGAAAATTAAACTTTTAGAAGAATTAAATACATAGTTCCCATATGTCTGTAAGACAGAAACGCGCTGAAAGCGATCACCGTAAATCAAAACATGGTTCTGTTCTCATTGAAAGCACTTAAATTCACATAATTTCAGAATATTTTATATGTTAGCCTTCAATTAATACCTTATATTTGACAGTTAGATACAGAAATCTTGCTTAGGAAGTCTATAAAAATGAAAAAAAACTCTCAATTGTGATAAAAAGTTTCGTATTTCACTCTTGTTGAATCCAAGATCATTTTAAGAAAAAGAAGCACTTTGATAAAAAGGGTTCACATTTTGATCTTTTATTAGTATATACACTGAAGAGCCAAAAAAAAACTGTTACAGGCATGCTCATGCAAATAAAACGATATGGAACCAATCAGGGAACAGCGCTTTGGTCATCAAAGCCTGTGTAAGACAACGAGTGTCTGACACAGTTTTTAGATAGGTTACTGCTGCTACAATGGCAGATTATCAAGATTTAAGTGAGTTTGAACGTGGTGTTATAGTCGGCGCACGAGAGATGGTACATAGCATCTCCGAAGTAGCGATGAAATTTGGATTTTAACGTATGCGACCATTTCAGGAGTGTACCGTGAATATCGGGAATCTGGTAAAACATCAAATCTACGACATCGCTGCACCCGGGTAAAGAACATGCAAGAAAGGGAGCAACGACGACTGAGAAGAATCATTAAGCGTGACATATGTGCAACCCTTCCCCAAAATGCTGCAGATTTTAATGCTGGGTCATCAACAAGTGTCACCGTGCGAACCATTTAACTAAACATCATCCATATGGCCTTTCGGAGCTGAAATCTCACTCGTGTACCCTGGTTGACTGCACGACACAAAGCTTTACATTTCGCCTGTGCTCGTCAACGCCGACATTGGACTGTTGATGACTAGAAACACGTTGCCGAGTCTCGTTTCCAAGTGAATCGAGCTGATGGACGTGTACGGGTATGGAGACAACTCCATGAATCCATGGACCCACATGTCAATAGGGGACTGTTAAAGCTGTTGGAGGATCTGGGATGGTATGGGGCGTGCACAGTTGGCATGATATGGGACGACTGATATTTCTAGATACGACTCTGACAGGTGACAGGTAGGTTAGCATCCTGTTTGATCACTTGCACCCATTCATGTACCTTGTGCATTCCGACGGACTTGGGGAAATTCAACAGGACAATGCGACACTTCACACGTCCAGAATTGCTACATATTGGCTCCATATTGACTCTTCGGAATTAAGACACTTCCGCTGGCCACCAAAATTGCCAGACATGAACATTATTGAATATATATGAGATGTCTTGTAAAGGGCTGTTCAGAAGAGATTTCCACCCCTTCTTTCTTCTACTGTTTTATGGAAAGCCCTGCAGGATTCATGGTGTGAATTACCTCCAGCACTACTTCAGACATTAAACGAATCCATGCCACATTGTGTTGTGGCACTTTTGTGATATTAGTCAGGTGTACCAGTTTTTTTAGCTCTTCAGTGTATATACACAATTAAATTACTTTTGCCACTCACATATTGGAATGCTGTTTCTCACAGAAGTATCCCAATTTTTCCTTTGTAATAGTATTCCAATGAGTGAATTTTCTTACTAGGCAACATGCAATCATTTTCAGCAGAATTATTTATTTACAGACTTTGTAAGAATAAGCAGGTATGTTTATGTTAGTCGATTGACCAGTAATTATAATTATTTCTAAGTAAATATTAAATTCTGTTCATACGACCATGCCCATTTCAAGACTTATTTTTTACTTTTATTGATATCAGTTTCAGAGAACCAAGAAAAAAAAAATTGGCTCGAATCGTCTTTGATAGATTTTACCAGGCATCTTGAGCATAAAAGCACCTTGGGCGTATTTTTTTCGTTACCGATCAATGTGATAGAAAAAAATGACCCCAGAATCGTAAACTTTGTGTGCTATTTTTGTTTTGTCAATGAGTTATTAAATATATTCTGTAGTTTTTGGATACCTTGTAAATTTTTACATATTTTTGAATTTTATATCTTATTATCATCTTTTGTATTTCATAAAATGTATTCTTCAAGTGACCCACATGTAACTACTGTAAAATTCAACGTGTTTAACACATCCCTATACTTTTAAGCTGTACTTTTTAATTTTTAGGTAAATTCGGCCCGTAGTCCATTTTTTAGGAAGAAACCTGAGACATACGTATTCAAACCTCTTATGCTTTGGAGTCATTTATTCGATGTATTATTCCAAGTTTTCGAAAAAATTGTATACTTTTCTAGATCTGCAACTATTTAAGTTCATTAGGTGTGCCTTTTCTTTTAAGTAAACAGTATTTTGATACATGAAGGTCTAACTTTTTTATGCTCATCTCTTTTTTTATTTTATTTTTAAAGCTATCATTTTTATATACTCGGCATATTATGCGCTCCTATAAATTTCGTTCTTAATTTCTGTGTTAAAAGTACGCGTTATGCGCCGTATTTTACTGAAGGTATTATGAATACAAAATACGTAACACACACTTTTGAATTAATATAAAAGAACTGCATAATTATCACGTATTATCGAATTTATGGAACATAGGAATTTATAAAATTGCTTATCATTTATATCTGAAAAAAGAAATTAGAAGCATACGAACAAAATTATCTGTATTTTAAAACATCCATATTATGAAATTAGTAGCAGTATTTGGATTTTTAATTTGAATTTTTTTTAATTTTAAATTACCATAAAATTTGGCGTATAACGTGCCCTTTGAACACAAAAAATAAGATCGAAATTTAAGGGTGCGTGTTATACGCCAGGTATAAAAACGAAAGATTTGAGAGGAACAAAATAGGTGAGCATTAAAAAAAATTCTTTAAGAGTTGTAGTTCAAGAAGTATACTATATATATAAATGTATATTTTTTTAGAAAAATCTGGGATAATACCTCGAATAAATGACTTCAAAACATAACAGCAATGCATGTTAATATTTCAGATTTCTTCGTAAAAAGTGGGTGCGCGTTTTACGGCGAATATACTTATAAACATTAAAAAAAATCAGCTTAAAAGTATAGGTGCGCGTCATACACCGATGCGCGTTATACGGTGGATTTTACGGTAATTTATTTTCAAAATTCCTCATGTGGAAAGAAAAAAAAATCAGTTTGAAGCTTGTGTTCTACAAATATATCTGCTTAATTCAGTGATTATAGTCAGATATATTGCAAAAAAATTACTAAGCCTGTATTTTTTGTCGATAGCGGTGGCTTAAATTTTGCCATTTGTCATATTTTTAAACAGATTTATTAAAAATATACCAGTCACTATCAGTTTTTTGAAATAAAACCAAATGAAAGAAACAAGGTATTATGTTAATCAAGTTTTTAAACTTAATATAAATTGTACAAATACAATTATTTATACAATGTACTTTGAAATCAGGTAATTAATAACTGTATTGCTTTCTTTGTAAATATTAACGTATATAGAACCTTGTTTTCTCTATATAAAAATATTTATCCAAAATTTATCAAATAAGAATAGACAAGTCATAAATAATGTCTAGCTATATAATCATATGTCGTGAAAAATACTTTTTTCCTTATGAACCAAAGGATTGAATATTTGGTTGTTTGAAATAAAAATTACATATTGTGTTGGTGAATGCATAACAACAAAAATATTTTCGTTGTCTTATTACTGAGAAAAAAAACATTTTCGTATTAGTAATTAAAAAATACTTTTACGGTATTAGAATAAAGACAAAAAATAAGTATCGGGAAAAAGACGAATAAATTGACAAACATATTTTTTTTTTGCAATTTTTATTACATGTTTATTATTATACAGACACAAAACAGTTATTACAGTAATAACATTTTAACATATATTTAAATACGCATTTTGCAACAAGAGAGAAGTGAAATAAGAGCTATATTAAAAATGAAGCAACTACCACAAAATTCATGCAGAAAAAAATAAAGCGCTGCTAATGAAGAAATTCATTATTTAGGAACAATTATACACTAGACTATAAAAGGACGTCCCGTGTATAAATTACAAAATAAAATCTAGATAATTTTCAGATCTAATCAAATACTTATACATTGATGTTGTTTTTCTAAAGCCTCCACATATACAATGGAATTAAAGATAAAGAATACGAATTTTATTATAAACTTGAAAGATTGCTTATGGGTTTAGGCTACTTTCAGCTTTACCAACAAAAATAATCTGAACTATAGAAGGGATCTATTGAAATCATACATCTATCATATTACACTAAAACAACGAAAATACTACTAGAAATTAAACGCACCTTATGATAGTGTTATGATTGTATGCGTAAAATATAATGATAGTACGGGGGAAATGTCCTTAATTTTAATAATTGAAAGGAGTTTATTGAATATTTTTAATTAAAAATTCTTTAACTAAGCATTTTTATCTCGGATTGAATTATCATTTAATCTGTTGTATTAAACTATATTTCTTAAATTTCGAAAATATTTGAAGTAGCTTGATCAACATTACACATGACAATTAGCTAAAAATAATCGTACTTGAAATATTTCCCGATCTTTATGGAAAAAAATGTTATAAAAGGGAAAAAAAATTGATTACTTTTTCTTATTGAAAAATATCTGAACATTAATTAATTCTAAAAGTCAAAAATAAATTATTTCAATCGCATGAAACATGGACTTATTATTTTCCAGCAGTAATTAAATATGTTTTTGCTAGTTATTTGACCCAATTTATAAAAACATTAAAGCAAATAACACTTTAAAACATGGAAAATCTGGTTGATTCATTTAATAAGATAGATAGTTATACTGTCAATGAACTAGATAAGTAAAATAAAGCGATGATTTCAATGTTTTAAAGGATTATAATCAGAACTGAAAGCTTTGAATTATTTCAGATCGTTTCCTAGAATTGTTCGCTTTTTTATTTCATACGAGCAATCCAGTATGAAGTTTTTAATAACTTTTCATTACTGCTATGTTTAGGTGAAATATATTTAGAAATTGGAGAAAATAATTTTATTGATGGTGATGTGTAAAAAGCATTTACAATATTCTCAAAAAATAATTATGCATGAAATGGAACGTCCTTCTTGATTGATACACAATCGTTATAATAGCTAGAAATATATGCACACATACTGAATAATATAATTAGAATATTCATAAATATTTAGTTTTATTAGAATACATGGCAATATGTTCTAAGCTATTTTAAGAGAAAAACATCTGTTGCGCTTTTATACTACGCAAAAAACTTGGAAATAGTGCAAAACATTGAAGTAATATCATGCAAATAACACATGACAGTGGATACAAGACCCTCACAAAATTGGTCGATGAATCTAGGTGAAAATAAATAATGCACGTAAAATGATGAAAAAAACATTTGTATAGTATTTTTAATGTATAAAATATGTACAAAATATACATCGAAAGCCTTGAAATGTTAACCAGCAAAACTAAATTTAATACAAAATATATATAAAAAAGCACTAGTATATACATACATACACACAGTTGTAGAGCATTTGCAAAATGGATTGAACTCTCTACAGATGTATTAATCTAAGTTATTTGATAGACATACGTTCCCACAATAATATTCAGAAGCTCGGAGTAGTAATTTAACAATGTTTTAAATAATTCAATTAATAGAATCTAATTATATATTTATGGGAAAATTAGTATGTTAAATGGAAAATAATACGAACTTGTTTTTCATGAATAACACAACAATGTTCGTCTGTAAAGTCAACGATCATAGGACAAATTCATGGATAAGAATATATTCCGAAAAGAGATATGCTTATAATGTTATTACATTAAAATTATTAACTTTTCAGAGAAACTCCCACTAAAACTGTTTAATTCTAGTTTACTATTCTATCGTTTCAACCTTTCATAAATTGTTGAACCTGTGGGCATTCCAAATCTGTAATTATCAATATTTAGTTTGGAATACTGCATATCAACCAAGATCTATTGTTATGAAATCATGATCTACTCTAGGAATAGCAGTTTGTCAATCTTCTCGAAATGCTTTTTCAGGTATTCATCAATTTATCTTCAGAAACTTAGAATATTTTCTCTTTCAGAGTACAATTTATTGCGAGAAAGTAAGAGATTTTTAAAGGAGAATAATATCTTTATTTTTTTTAATTTCAAGTGCTTTGAAAATATCTCAGTGCTTTTCATAAGATTTTTTGCAAAAGAACTCTCAGAAAATTCTGCGAAATAATAAAAAAAATAATAAATAAAAAAATTGATATGAAGTTTTGCTTGCTGAAACTGTTGAGAATAATTTAAGAGAACTTATGAAATAAATATTTTCCCTTTTCTTTAATAATTCTAATAATAAATAAAAATGCCTTTTCCTTTATGTTAGAATTTGTATTAGTCGCTAGAAATTAGTAAATGTTTCTTTGATTAAAACAGAAGACAGAAAATTACGTAGGTTAACGTCGCAAATTAAATCTTTAATTCACATCTTTTTTTCACCTTCACATGAAAGCAATGTTCATGTAAAAGTGGTAAAAAAGTTTGGTTTGAATTTTGAACTAAATATTATTTTGTTTTTGTAACAAATTCAAAATTTTACCTAATACTTCGAATATCACTGGAACCCTAAGTATATAATGGGTATCAAAAATACAATGACACATTTCTTAATTGTATTCTCTTTAGACGATAAATGTTAATTGCAGCAAAATATTCCCGTTTTATTTTAAATATTTCATCATTTCCAGTTTATTGTGGGCAAAGGAATGTCAAAACAATTTTTTTATTGTTAAAATAAATTTAACTAAATGAATGATTGCAGAGATTACCTTAATTAGGAAGCATATCTAAAATATTTAGAAAAGGCATACAACCCATACCTAATAACATTTCAATACTTATACATTTTAAATTTGATGCAATAATAATTTAGATTTAATAAATACACAATTTTGAAATAATGTGTTTTTCAAGACAAAACGTCCTACACACATATATACTAATATAAGCCCAGACATGTATCACATCATATATATATATATATATATATATATATATTTATCAAAATAAATTCCTCGAATAATTGGAGATAATCTACTGAAATTATTTTACTTAACATTTAATCCGAGCAATTGCTTAAGAAACCTTTCTTCTGTTTCCGAAAAAAATAACTTTTTAAATATAAAATCTTTCCGGTTTTATTTAAATTGGAACAATAATGTTAACAAGTGACAAGCAATTATGCTTACCGGAAAGATTTTATATTTAATAAGTTATTTTTTCGGAAACAGAAGAAAGGTTTCTTAAGCAATTGCTCGGATTAAATGTTAAGTAAAATAATTTCAGTAGATTATCTCCAACTATTCGAGGAATTTATTTTGATAAAAACGTTTATTTGTGCAATTTTCTCTGGTCAAAAGAAAATGATTTAAAATTAGTTATATGGGATCTAAACGTCTTAGTTTTTTTTTCTTAAAGAATAAACCTTTTCTCTTTCAGAAATCATTACAAGGATGTGAATCTAAATATAACATTAATTAAGAAATTTTTTAAATTATTTTCATGTCATTTTAAAATTATTTCTGTATTTTACAATCTAAAGTGGGAAAATTATTTTTGTGTTCTCGTAGCTGTAGACAGTTGTATTTGATGGAATTGCCTCCCCCCTAAAATTTTTTTCTACAATTATAAATTGTCATATGTATCATGAGAAAGATACTGTAAAATCCAGAATAATGAAGACTAACATTGCTTAAAACATGAATGAAGAAAAAGCACAGTATCAGACAACATTTCCCCCCCCTTCAAAACATACATTTTACCAATATAACTTGTAGATTAAAAGAACAAATTAGAATACTTTGTACTTTTACGTTTCAAAAATGATACAACCGACGTCAAACGGAATATTTCTTCTGGTAATCTTTTACAACCACATTTTCAATACCATTAACGATCCTTTAAACCTGCTTGGAGAGATTTGTGCCGACCAAACGTAAAAATACTAAATATTTATTTCACATAAACTATATTGAAAGAAACACACTAGTAGCACAAATTATAATAAATAAACAAATATGCCAATCAAAACATAAATCCAAAATCAGTGACTGCTTACAATTTATATTTTCAATTTGAAATGGCAACCAGTTACTTCGTATATTGAAAACATCTTTAGGTTACGGATTTGGCAACATACACTCATCGCACGAATGAAAGTATATATTACTTGAAACATTTAACAAAAAAATTATGTCGTAAAAGTGTGATTTACAGCTGATAAACATGTATAACAGAAAAAAGTTTCAATTTTTACAAAAAAGAAAATGTCCATTGATTTTAAACGAAGTTATTTTGTGATGATAAAGCTTGCATAATATGTGGACGGTGGAAAGCACACACATTGAATATAAATAAGTAGTTCTTGAGAAGTTTATCATTTCACGATATGTAAACTCTTAGTTAGGGTAAATTACTTTGCTTGAATAAAGTTTTCATTACCATTGTCGTTCAGTAAGCTGGTTTACCAGAAATCCACAAATTTGTTTTTACAGTTCATTTCGTATGGTACATAAGTTCAAGGAATAATAGCAACACTCCTTAGAAATATGTTCACAGTTCCCACATATATTCCTAATTATCTTGCAAATAGGAAATAAAATTGAAAATAAAATGAACTAACTGCCCTTAAGATTTGCAATAAGAGCATTTCTTGAACTCAACAAAGCTGCTATTAGTAAAACAAATACTGAAGCAATTAACATTTTTCTTGATTTCTGTTCCAATTATACTTGTTTTTTGTTTATTTTATTAACACAGATTATTTTCTGTCTTAGATAAAAAGTCTTATCAGAAGTACGAATACATTAGTTGGAACACAGTCATCGAAACAGATTATTATATATGACATATCATTATCTGTAATAGTATTCAAAATATATCTAAATTGATCCCTAAACGACATACATTATATTTAAATGGTGTTATTATACAATTATCATTCTCTGATATAGCAGTGCATATTAAAGCCAGATCAAGGGAAGCATTCATTAGTTTGAGAATATATTTCAATCTAGTAAAGACCGAAATGTATTAAAAAAATCATTGAAATAAATGTACAAGTATATGAAACAGTATCTTGAATTAAGGAACTAACAGTTATTTTATTAAGAAACACGCGAAAGTTCAACGCCAGATGTAAGTTATCACTAATATATATCCAGCAAGATTATATTATAAAAATTCATTCTTCATGAAATAATTGTGCAGTGGATGCTGCCATGTCTTATTACCTCTGTCTAATTTAATTTCTTTGAAGCAGTAAGTGCATTGCTATAATTGTCTTTTGTAATAAAATACGTGTAATAGACATGGCTTTTTTTCAGAATATGAAGATTTACAATGGTGGCAAAGGCCCTTTCCCAGAATGTTTATGTAGAAGTAGAAAATTCCATACGTACAATATTTTGTTTTTTAATTTTCAGACATGCGTATGCATGTGAATTTCCAAAGTTTTATATTTAAAATAGTGATTTTCAACATTTTTATTGTTCCCTAAAAGATTAAGTAGAATGGACCTCTTCATAAATAACCAATTTAATAACTGTCACAATAGTGCTGATATAATTTTGCTTGACTATGACAATAAAAGTCAGGATCTAGCTCATATTATGCTTTAAATATATGATCATTTTCCATATATATATTTACAAACATATATACATCGATATAAATAAAACTGTAAATATTTATTTTCCAACAAATTTACAAAATGAGAAAAGCTCAGCAATTACAGAAGCTGGTTCAAAAACGTTGGGAATAAAAACATTTTTCAAAATTCAGGTACATTATTTAAGAGGCTGAGTAATTTAATGACCTACAACATGTATATTTTGATAAAACATGTTAATTATTCTAATTTATTTTTACTATCTTAATTATTAATCTGCAGATTTTAGTTTCTTTAAAGATACGCAATGAAGGAACAAATATATTTGAAAAGTAAAGGACAGTAAAAAGTACCGTTGAAAAAACATCAAATTATGTTTCCAATACTTTTATGGTATACCGTAAATTATGTTAATGATAAAAAAATATAATCAAAAACACAATCTTATTCTTTTAAAATATGTAAGTTTATACTTACCTATGTTTATTTAAATTTAATTCAAAATAATGTATATAAATACTAATTAAAATTTGTATATATACTAATTAAATTCAGAATCATTGTATTAAAAGGAAAAAAAAACACTTTTTAAATATTTTTAGTTAAAAGTCCAGTGCAGTATTTAAACCATTTCATTGAATTACTTTTATTGAGAATAAACAGAATGTTAAAATATTAATGGAATACGTTTTTCCTTGAGCTTTTCCCATTTTGTTGCAAATTTATTAAAATTCGCGAGACATATCTATTCACTATATATTTATTATATACACGAACAAATCTTCCTTTTAAATATACATCTTGATGACTTATCTATCTCTAAGAATCTATTATAAGAATGCTACGCATATTAATGTTCATGAACCATTTATAGTTACACGCTCGAGACAATCGACTCAAAATTAATGGCTTTTGAATAGTTCATCAATTAAGCTCGACGCTATTGAACTTCGGTATCGGCAACACATTTCCAATTAAGGACCATCTTGTGTGGTGCTCTATTATGAATTCATTCACGTATGATCTATATAGGGAAGTGAAATTGTGTTTATATTCCCCGAAACAATCATTAGGACGATACTGTGGGTTGATTATTGATGCATTTCAATGCAAATGAGCGGACTGCATCTGTCTTTACATGGCTGTGGCTATCGTCGCTACGGGTTTCGCAACAGCCAAGCCCTTGAGCCATCAAGTGATGAAAGTGGATCTGGCGTAACTCAGGGATGTGGTACCTGTACGGCTGAGACCCCGTTCTCTGATCTTCTGTCGCTTGCCGCACAGGCAGGTGACGAGGGCTGCCTTGAAGCTGTTGCGGAAGTTTGCACTGAGGAAGCCGTAGACGCATGGATTGATGCAGCTGTTGAAGTATGACATCAAATGGAAAGCCGTTCGCATGGGTTTCAGGTAGCCGTAATTTAAGCGGTCTATCACGTCGAAAGATGTTAGAACATTGGTAATCAGGATCGGAGCCCAGCACATGATGAAGAGAACGACCACAGCTACGAGCATTTTTATGACCTGAGGAATAATCGTTATTCAAGTTCCAATTAATTTTCAGTACCTGAAGTGTTAAAAATTATTGATACAAATATGACAAAATATCACTTTTGTGTTAGTTGTTGTGGTTCTATAGCTTTTTTAAATAGAAATTACTTTCTTATTTTACACATTTCAACTATTATTAAATCACTGATTTGTGTCTAATAAAGGATAAATTCATTAATTACTATATTTCCAAAAGCAGTTTAAATTTAAATTTAAGGCTATTATTTAATACTAAATGTTATAATCAGGTGTGAGAAATATTTCCTGGCAATGCGTGATCATATAGGGCTAAAATTATCACAATGTCTCTAGAGCTATAAAATATGTCATTGAATGTACTTTCCATTCACGTTAAAAAAATATAGTTTTTATTAAAAGTGGATTCAATATTAATCTAGATATTTTGAAAATGATTCAGTAATAGGATAAATCACTCTTTTTTTAAATTTCTGTTTGGTATTTCAATTAAAACGAATTGATTTATTCCTGAATAAAGATTGTAAGTATTTTTAAATAATTTTTAGGAAGGGTCTTAAGCAAAACATGTGTAACAAAAACAATTTTTTTTAATAACTTTATGGTTTTCTAGAAAGATACTTACAGTATTAGAAAAAGTACATCATTATAACATTAAGTAATACATATAAATTTCAAACTGATGTCATTAAAATGACATGTAATATTTTTTATCTAATTTAATTAATCGTAAGAAGAATAAATATTTAGCAAATATTTAACGAGCTTAAAATTAATATAAATAGCTTATTATGTTTTTACCTCATAAATGGCTGTACGTTTTAAATTGGTCTTATCAACAAGAACTGTGTGATATGTGTCATAGAATTGCTACATTTGTTCTATTTTTACATATAATAAGGTGTTACGCTACACATTTTTCTAAGGTTTTCTACCGCGAGTTTTTGATATAACCCATGATGTTTTTATTGACCTTGTACAAACACATTATTTTTACAACAGGTTAAAACATTATTTATATTTCCTTTTAATTTTGTCTTATTCAATTTATTAAAAGAGGACAATATATAACCGATAAATGTTGATAATTTGACTATACGATAACGAATCATATAATTATTCACCAACTTAATTATAGTGTAAGCGTATGGTAATATTCATACAAAAATTTGAAATAACTTTAAAAGTGTACAACATTTAATTTAATCGTTATTGATGTTTTGTGACAGAATTTCATTTGTCAAGTTACAAAGAAATAAGGATGAATCAACCTCTTAATTAATTTACAACAATCTATCACTGAGTAGTTGGTTTACTACTTAAACGTTTTGAAATATTGAACATTTTCTGAGGGAGATACTTACTCTTTTCATTATGATAATTTTATTTCAGGATATGCAGTTTCTGACGAGTTCTCTTAGAGATTTTCAATTAACTCTCAGAATGGGAAAAATCCCTTTCATGACTTATTTTAAGATTTTTGAGTACCTCTTTCTAAGAAAAGTCCTGATGCATGCAGGCTATTATTTAAAGTAAGATGAAGAAAATTCAAGGAGGATGAAGATGGCGACATCTTAAAAAAGTAATAGTTTACATTATATTTATAAAAGATTTTTTATGGAATACCTACCCCTATCTTCGCATAAGAGCTGTAGTCATTATTATTATTAAAAGACCAATCAGTGTTCAGATACTCGGATCCAATACATCTGCCTGACTTCGACTTGCAAGTAATATTTCTTATTATTAATTTAGAGAGGGTGTTATCGCTGTCTATTGCTTATTATAATTACTTAGAAGAGTATATAGCATAAATTAAAGCTGTTGGTTTTACAAAAGGTCTTCCATACCACTACTGGAACTCAGTTTTACCTTACAGTATCAAACAGTTTTTGCACGAATTTAACTTAAACTAAATGACATCAAACACGCAATAATAATCTAAAAATTATGAGCCATTTTTGCTTTATAAAATTTATATATATAGTTCTGCCAAAATTAAAAAAAAAATAAATAAAATTATTATAGTATAAAAATACATAATTAAATTTTATACTAAAATATTTATAAGAGTATATGATTAACCCTCCAAGCGGTCTGTACGTAAAATTCCGCCATTCCAGAGATGCTTTTTCTGCCTTCAAGCAAGATTCCCAAAAGCGGCCGTGCCGCATTCTTAAAAATACGGCTCAACCGCTTTTGAGAACCCCATCTGAAAGCAAAAAAATATGGGCGGTGCATTTTTAAAGCATTTCCAGAATGGCAAGACTTTAATTGCAGACCCCTTAGAGGGTTAATAATTATGATTATATATATATATATATATATATTCCAAAAGAATACGCACCTGTTTCACTGTGGCATTGTCACTTTCCAGTTTTACGAGGACCGGTTTCGATTTCGGCTTCAAAGGAGATTTGCTGCTGGTTGAATATTGATTTCTGGGATGAGTTTCCCTTAGAGCGATTTCAGTTCCGGGCCTAGGGGAATATAGTATCGAAGGAAACTTTGAGAAGAAAAACTTTTCACAAAAAATTCTTGATACACATTTATTGGATCATTAAAATTTAAATGCAATAGATTATTTGAAATACACTTATACAACATAGTTATCGTTATATATTCGTTACAAATAGGACTTTGTTACAAAAACAGACAATTTTTAAAAAAGATATTCTTTCAAAACCCAGCAGGTTATCTTTTAGAATAATGTAACTGTATTGTGCTTATATACAATCTTAGGTTTAAGAGCTGAATTACTTAAAATTCGAAACATGATTCGACTTACTCTAAATGAGGTTAAGAAACTTCAAATATATATATATATATATATATATATATATATATATATATATATATCAGAGAGAGAGAGACATACGGTGATAGAGATATATCCAAAGTAGAAAATGTAAACTTTTTATTAATCTCAATAAAGGCTTTCAAGTATGACTATTTCTGGAAGGAATGTATAATTACAGGTTTCTAACTTAAAGGCAATTGAAAATATTGTGAAATTATTCTTTGAATGGGGAAACTTAAAATTTAGAATAATATAAAATAATTTGCCTGAATTTGAATTTATAAAAAACTGGATGCTAGAGTTGACAAAAAGTCAAATTTACAAGGCGATAATGCAAATTATTTCTTGTATTAAATAAATAATGCTCATGCCTCCCGAATCGGAAGTAAAACAAAAGCAAGCCTCAGCTTCAAACAAACTAAAAAAAATCAAAAAATGTGACAGGAAATTTTAAGATCATGAAAAGGGAAATTAAATGTACTCCTGTTTAAATATATTGAAATAAAGAATGAAATATGACAAACTTCCAGTAAGTGGAAGTTAGAAGATACCTTTCACAAAAGACGATGAAAAGATAATTTTAGGCTTATCACAGTCGCGGGTTGACAATTTCTCCCTTGAATTTTTGAGTGGTAGTATAGTATATACAGTGGTTGTAGAAGTCAATTATTGACTATTTACAAACTGGCTTGTAAATAGTCAATGTTTACTAGCTAGTTGTAAACACTTCACGAGAAATTACTATGCCTTGACGATCAGCCTTTACGAAGGAGGTTTTTTTATCGCACATTAGCATCTTTTATGGGGCTGAATATCATGCAAGGGACGGGAGTGGAAAAAAAGTGGACTGAAGAATATTGGAGGAGTTATAAATTTTTTGGTGTATCAAATGCAATGTTAACATATGTTAATCATTGATGAAGTAAGATAGCATTACAATAAATTGATAAGCAAAAGTTAAAGTTATTGACACAAGTGGTAAGCAATATCGCCTTACTAAGAAAAAATTAAATATATATATACACTCACTTCCAAAAGTTAAGCACGGATAGGAAGATGCTAATTTCTGGAAGCCAATCAGAATTGAAGGGGATGCAATTCGCTGCAGAGGTAGATTGAAGTATGCAAATATGTTAGGTAACAGCCAATCCTGCTTTCATGACAAGAAATATGCAAAAAGGGCAGTCTTATAAGAAAGCAGCTTTATGAAGGGTTACAGAAGGTGATTGTAAGTGCTGATACAAGGTGTTTTAAACTTTTGTACAATTTGTTTTCAAGACATACGTGTTTCTATGACTTCCAGAAAACGAATGAAAGATTCTGAAAGCTGGAGTGCTGTGGAGCGCATTGAAGCAGGGCAGTCTATCACAGATGTTACTCTTTTCTTCGGCGTTCATCATTCTGTAATTTCATGTTTATGGAAACTATTCCAAACCACACAGACAGTTGTCCGAAGGCCCGTAGGTGGTCATCCAAGGATTACAACCCTCCCGGAAGATCGATGTATTGCTTTTGTAGCCAAGCGGAATCGCATAGCGACCTCCACACGTGGGACATCTATAGTTACAGCATCCATTGGTAAGGTTATATCTGCAGCTACTGTACGCCGAAGATTACTTATGAATGAACTGTATGCCCGGGTACCTCGAGTTTGTGTTCCTCTATCCGTCCAATCAAGAGGGGCATGATTAAAGTGGTGCCGGGAACATGGCAATTGGACTGTGTCTGACTGGGGCAATGTCATGTGTACTGATGAGTCAGGATTTGCTCTGGAGCCAGATGACAAGCGTATAGGGATATGGCGTAAACAAGGAACACGCAATCAGCCCCAAAACATCACAGAACATCACGCATTCCGAAGTGCAAGCATCATGCTTTGGGCAGGGATTTCATTAGGATACCGCACCGACCTGCACATCTTTAAACGTTGTTCTGTGACGACTGTCCGGTAGCGAGATGAAGTCCTAGGACCCATTGTGAGATTGTACGCTGCAGAAATTGGCCCTACTTTTGTTTTAATGGGTGATAACGCACGTCCCCATAGAGCTGACCTCGTTAATGATTACCTGGAGAGTGAAGGGATTGCGCGTATGGCGTGGCCAGCATATTCAACCGACCTTAATTCCATTGAAAATCTTTGGGATTCCGTGCTGTATCTTCACGTTTCTCACCTCCAGCTGCTCTTATTGGGCTGAAAACTGCTCTACAAGAAGAATGGCGATTGCTTAATTCTGCGGTGTTGACCAACTAATTGAAAACATGGTCAGAAGGTGTAAACTTTGCATACAGATGAGGGGGGATTACATACCCTATTAATGTCCTTTTTTTCATTTTATGCTGTTTATTTTCACTTTATACATAATTTTGCTTAAGTCTCTAGTATGACATTATCTGATAATTTACAAAAATTTAATATTGTTTTCATTTTTGTATATAGTTATTGATTTTGTTTTATGTATAAATATATATATGCTACTTTACTGCCAAAATTTGTGTCAATCAAAGCAGTATTTGTTGATTTTTTTGCATTTTACATCTTCGTGCTTAACTTTTGGAAGTGAGTGTATATATATATATATATATATATATATATATATTGTTGTTGCATATGGCTGTATGGGAAGGTACACAATCCATACATATAAAACAGTTCAAGTATCACTCAACAACAATGATAAAGAATAAAAAAGTACAAACATTTGAAGTAGGGACCAGAACCAATTAGCATGGGAATTAAAATGCAAAAAGTTAAACATTTAAACAACTAGAAAAGTGACATGAGATATAGTCTTTACAAGAAGTTTATGAAAGTTCTGGCAATCTAGTATAGTTTGCTTATCTCTCAACGTTTTTTTTCTAGTTCTGGGGATATAAGAAGATGCTCTGTTTTTATAATGCCCGAATTACAAATTTGGCTTATACTAGATGGAAGAATGCCTATTTTATTAAGGTGATGTTTCATAGAATCATGGCATGCTTGCTGTCTGAAGTTTGACACAGCTTTTGACAAACATTTTCCAAATGTCTTGAATGACACCCCAGGATTTGCCAGCTGATTTTGCTGCCGTGTTAAAATTAAGAGTATCCATTAATTTCTCAAAAATATGTTTCTGAAGAGACTCTGAGGGAAGTGGTTTGATGTGTTGTGGCTCAACTGTTCCTCTCTTGGCTAGTAAGTCTGCCTTTTCGTTACCTTCGATACTCACATGATAAGGGATCCATTAAAAAACAATTTTTTGTTGTATGTACAAAGAAAGTTCAAGGTTTGTCTTATTTCTAAGATAATGTCTATATTTATAACTACAGGCTGGATGCCTGCTTTGGAATCAACTCGAATAACTACTTTAGAGAAACAATCGTTCTTTATCTTGATGCTTTCCAGAGCTAGAGAAATTTCAAATATCTTAGCATCAAAAGTCGTCACGAAGCGGCCCATAAGAGTACATTGGGCAAAGTATATTAAAAAAATTTAAACAGATTAGTCGGATATTTTGCGTAGAAGGGAGATGATTCGTGATAGTTTTGCCTGCAGAATAATAAATTCGACGTCACACACACACAATCAGAAGTAATTTCAATTCTTATACTTTAAACTCCAAAGTGGAGTAATATCTACGTCTATTACATGAATCAGTGTCAGCATGATGTGATTGTGGATCATGAGATTCCAGTTCAAGTAATATTCTCCCATTACTTAATCATGGTTTAAATTTATGAAGTTTGTTGGGATGATTTTTATATATAAATAACTAAAATATATCGTTTTATTTTTAGTGAATATAAAAAAAGAATAGATTGGATTTTTTTTATTCCTATATCTTGAGTTTAAAAATAGACGCATTGTTTATATAAGTGATAGATTGGCATACACATGAAAACCGATTATTATATATTTCACCCAACTGAGACTTGATTTTTTGAAGGATATAGTGACATTTAGGGTATCCGACTACGTTCGGAACCGTGATTTTAAAAAAGCACGTAAATGGATAATTTTCATGATATTTAGTGTCACTTAGATTAGAATACATGTATAAAATTATTTTAAAGTCATTTTGACAATAAGAAATTATTTAAATACAATATTTTGGCAAAAAATTAACTTAGAATAATCTTTTTTCAAAATATTCTCCTTTTATAAAAAATGCTTCTAAAATAATAATATTTTGCCAGTATATAGCTCAGACCTCTGTACAGAGGCTCAACTATGATTTTTGAAAAATTCATATTATTTTCAGAGTTACAACCAGTTGAAATAATTATCGGTGTTTTTTTCTTAAAATTTCTCCCCTCTGTTGTCGTAAAACATGGATAAACCCACTTCTAAGTTATATATTTCAAAAATTCTAGTTGAGTCTCTGTACAGAGGTCTGAGGCAAAATATACAGGCAAAATATTATTATAATAGAAGCAATTTTCACAAAAGGAGAATACTTTGAAAAGGGGTCATTCTATGTTAATTTTTTGTCAAAATATTGTACTTAAATAAATTTTTATTGTAATACTATTCTTAAAACAATTTTATATTCATTTTCTAATCTAAGTGACACTAAATATCATAAATATTATCCATTTACAATCTTTTGCAAAATCACGGTTCCGAACGTAGTCGGATACCTTAAGAATTCGAGAAAGGGAAAAAGATGTCATTTGACTCACTCGAGTACAGTTTAGTATTATTCATTTATATTCAACAACCACTCATTACGCAGCTCTTAAGTTATTTTTATTCGCGAAGAAGTCAAATTTAATGAACATAAACGCATCTTAGAAGGGAAGAGGACAAAATAAGAAATACAATTGTGTATATTTTTCTGATTGCGCTAACTACTATTATTTTAATTATAATAATAACAATAATATAATATTCTATAGGTATTTCTTGAAACATATAACGTTTCAGTTATATTTTGTTGTCCATGCTTATTACTTAATGTTCCCTAGTGAAAAAATATGTAGAATAAAGATTTCAAACATTTAAATAAAAATAATTTAATACACAAAAAATGTATTAATTTATAAATTTAATTAAACTATTTAAAACGCCATCTATGTAAAAACAAAATTGGAAAATAAAACAATATACAAATTAGGTAAGAAAGAACGTATATTTAGGTAAACAGTATGTTATATGCTTTGTTCTGAAGACGGCTAATTTAAAATTCTTTTGCTAAGCACTTTTATAATTATTTTCATTAAACGGGGGAAAAATACATCCCTGTCCTTACTTATTTACAAAAATAAGATTTTTTCTTCTTGCAAAGAAATTATTTGCCTTTTCCTGCTATATATCAAGTATTTACTGACTTTAATAAAACTTACATAGAAAAACAATTAGTGTTCAGCGGAAATTCCTTTGTTAACATACCTCTCTTGTAAGGCCGTTGGAGAAGAATTATTTTTTTTT
>BMAV01027780.1:53205-71379 GCA_019973955.1 Trichonephila inaurata madagascariensis | reverse complement strand
AACTTTTTATTATTATATATAAGTACATGTTTTGTTTGCTCTCTGAAGAAATGGATAAGGAAGTTTGTTCCTATTGCATGTTAATTTTTCATCATATCTAGTCTGACATTGTTTCCAATTCTTTATAATCGCTCGACATGGTCTACAAATCATATAAATTAAGATATTAATATACATATATTGTTATTTTTCTAAACATGATATTATTTATAAAATACAATACATGTTATATAGATTCAGTATACTGATTAAATAACTATAACAAATTATTGCTAATCTTAATTAGCATAATTAATCTTTATTGGCATAAAATTAAACAAAATTGATATAATGAAAATTTTTCAAATATTAGTTTTTTAAGTACAAGGAAGAATTTGGATTTGATGTGGACGAACACTTAAGCAAATAAATACACTAATCCAATAGTATAGTAAGAATAAAGAAATGAAAATACTTAGATGCATTTTCTATGTATTTTTCTATACTTTTTACTATAAATATAAGCTATTAGGATGTAATAAGTGCATATAATTCAGAAATTAAACACACTGATTAATCTTAAACTATCCAAAAATTAACAAAATGTAAATAAGTAATTTTCATATATTTATAACTATTTTCCTTTAGTTAAATGGGGGGAAAATGTAATACAATATCTAGTATAATGAAGTTTTATATTTAAAAATAAGTACATGCAGTGTATCTAATTATATTCTAAATAATATAAAATTTAACAAACACAATTATTTAAAAAAATTTCCAAAATACTTGCCATTACTTTTCATTTGATAAACAATAAAGAAACAAAAAATCAAAGAAACCAATACAGTTATGATAATAGAAGTTCTGATTTTAAATATTCTATTAGTCGCCAAAAACCGCGATAATCAAGCAATTGTGTCACCCTTGCTCTAAATGAATCAAAAAGTTTACAAGATATTTTTGCAAAGATACTGAACATTACACAAGAAGTATTGTTGGGTTCCAGGTCAATGTTGTTGTTTACAAAGTAGAACTTGTCCATAGTTATTATTAAAAATAATCTTAAAATGACAAAAAAAAACCGTTGGTGACTAACAGCATAATAACTCATTAGTTACAGAGCATTCAGAATAGATCACAGAAGTTGTACCCTGATCTGTGTGTTTCTTTACGTTTGCAAAATTAAAATTCTTCGAATTCGAAACGCTCAGAAATTATTACTCTTTTTAAAACTTAAAATACCGTCAGCGTATTTGATAAAAACAAAAAATATCCAAAATGAAATAATTAAAAAGTACTCACATTTCAGTCAAAATGTTTTTTGGAAATTTAATACATTACAGAATTTCGTTTCGTTATATGAAGTAGATGCAAATCCGAAAATGCCGCCATAATACTCAGTCGAATGAAGCACATGGCTATTTGTTTACGTCTTGTATCATGTGACTGTGACGTCAGGTGAATCGAGTCCATTGTATACAGTCGTATTCTAATATTACGAATTCTAGTACGTGAGAACGAGATGTATACAACATTTTTTACCTTTTTTTAACATTTTTCAAATTGGAAGTGCATATCTAAGCCTAACGGTTCCGGAATTGGCTATTGGGTCACATTAAGGCTGGGCATCCTTTATATAAATATACATACTACATAAACTGATGTTTGTAAAAAATGCAAAACGATGAAGAAATCATCAGAAATAAATGAAATTTAATGCACAAACGACTTGTAGTAGTACAAGTAAATGACGGAATTTTCAAAGCAAAAAACAATATTAAGTGTCCGAAATCAGTATCTGGTGTAGCCACCACGCACTGAAATAAGTGCTGCTATACGACGTGGAATGGAGTCAAACAGATTTTGAATGTCTGCTTGTGGAAGAGAATTCCATTTTGTTTGCATGCGCAGGAAAAGTTCTTCTTTTGAAGCTGCAGGATGCAGATCATGAGCAAGATGTCGACCAACCAAATACCACACTTGTTCAATAGGGGACATATCCGGCGAATAAGTAGGCGAAGGACGAAGTTGCATGTGTTGGGCTGAACAGAAGTCTCAAACAGACTTGCAACATGTGGGCTTGCAGTATCTTTCTGAAAGATAGCTTCAGGGATTCCTTGAAGGAAGGGAACGACTTCGGGTTGTAGCACTTCATGGATGTACATGTTGCTATCACGATGGACCTCAGTTCTTAGCCAATTGGATCGTACATGATACGAAATCATTCCCCAAACCATAACTCCGGGTGTTAGGCTACTATGTAATGCGTATATATGATAACGCACCGGCATAGAGTCTAACACAAATACGGCTATTATGGTCTCACAAATTGAAGCTCGATTCACCTGAAAAGACAACTTGGTGCCAATCCTCTTGCCAGGTTTTGTGCTCAGGAGTCCATTGCAGACACAGACGTCGATGGTTTGCCGTGAAGGGATCCTGTATAAAGGGACCCTTGCACTCAATCCAGGGTGCGGCAGACGTCTACGAATTCACCAAGCTGACATTAGTACACCTGTAGTAGTAGACCAACTGCCTGGATGTAGCTGTACGGTGCAAAACAGGTGTCGATCGTCGCGCGCTGACATCACCTTCCATCGTCCACTGGCAGTTTTTAGAGTTGTTCGGTGCTCGTCTGTACACTGCTGCCAAACTTGCATCACTGTGAAACTGCTCCGCTGCACGCAAGCTCCTATTACGCAATCGGAAATTCTCCCTTCTTGAAGGTTGATAATCTTCCCCCGTTCAAACTCCGTAAGTTATTAGAATTTCTCCTAATTTCGTCGTAAGGCATACTTAGATCTCACTAAACGTTCGCCAATAAGAAATAATCTTTAACTATTCCTAACATCCCGCTACAGCCCTCTATATATACACTTTCTGCTTCAGTTCAGAGGGCATTGCGCACTCCACACCTGGGCGGTGGCTCTAAAACTTTACTATTTTACGTAACATCCCATAATTGATATTTGCTGCAAAGTTCCTTTAATTCTAATGATTCCTTCAGGGTGTTGCATTTTTCTTACAAACAGCAGTATATGTATATACTAACTTGCTTTTGGAATTAAAAAAATTTTTTAATAACTTTTTTATACAAACACATCCGTTCCAAATGCTGATGTCTAGTAAAAAGAATAATTTTCAAGAAATTAAAGAAAATATAATTTGAAGAAAGATAATAATTTAAAGAAATATTTAAGATTTAATTATTTCTTCCTTTTTACATAAGTAATTATTTAAATAAGTTTGTGTATATTAAGGATCATAGATCATCTAGCAAAAAGGAGCCAGACATCTAATTCTATATCAATGCAGAACAACGCATATTACTTCTATAAAAATTTCAACAAACGTCTCTTTTAATTAACCTTAATTACAGTCAACATTCTTGGCTGTCATATAAAATACAAATTAAGAGTTATAAATTTTAACTGTTTTAAACTCTTACAGAAGTATTAGCTCTTTCTTAATCTTAAAATATTACTTGATTTTAATCAAAATAGATACATAACAACGAATACTTCATCTTTGATTTTTCTATATTATGCTTTGCTAATAACTAACTTTACGAAAAGGGATCTTCACAATTTTCACTTTTTTTTTAGAATTATAGCAATGGTGTGTGACCAGACAGAAAAAGTACAATAAATACTCACATTTCTCCACAACTCATGTTGGCTCTATCCTTGACGACAACCCACAGTTGATGGCATATATTAGTGTAGGCAAACCCCATGATCACGGAGGGAGCAATAAGAATCAGCAGCATCATGTATACTTCATACGAGCGCCAGAGCCAGGGTTGGAACCAGTTGCGAACGCACCAATAAGCCCGATAACGCTCACCTACTTCCAAATGAATCTGAAACAGAAATAATTAATTTTTCAATTAAAAATAATTCTTATATCTAATATCTCATGGTTTAAGATATTTATTAAATTTGTAAAATACAAATAAAGAAACATGTTAATTTTTTTAAAATTTCACATTTAAAGCAATACGTAACTTAATGGTGATTAAAATGAAAATCGAAAAAGAGTTTTTTTTTACGGGAAATGGGTATATTGGTATACCGTATGTTATTTTTTGCAGTTTCAGTTATGGGGGGGGGACTAGAGTGAGTGGTTGGGGTAAAAATTATAAAAAAAAGGTATTATATAATTTATAAACGATTCGATCACCTTAGTAAAAATTAATTTGGTCAATTGTCTATTTTTATATTTAACTCAACAAAAATGGATAGAGATTATTTTATCCACACCAATTTCTTTATAACAAAGAATTCCTAACAAACGTATCTTTAATCATCAAAACGCACAACGTGGTCTATACAAGAAAAATATGCATCTTCTGTAAAATTCTGCAGTGGTACAATTTATGGTAAATAAATTTAATTATTATTTAGTCTACCTATTTTTACTAGCAGAGGTCTCAGAAGAGGCATTATAGATATAAAATAAAGCAAAATACGAGATTGCCCATGTGAGACATGGTCAAGGACAAATTTGCAGGTAAGTTTTGCCCGTGTCAGATACGAACAAATGCGTTAATGCAAAAGATGGAAGAAATTACATTGCATTTAACATCATCTTGAAGTATTTGTTAACATTTGAATTATTATCTGCAGATAAAACATTTTCAAGAATTATATTGAAGTATCCAGTAGATTTTTTAGGTGCTGACTGATATTACATCTTGAATTTAACAAATACAAATATAAATGATAAATAAATACTTGAAACATAATCTTTCGTATTATTGAAATTTTTAATTAAAAGATAAAGATATTTTAGTAGTTATGTGACTATAGGCTATCCGCAAAGTCTCTCCTCTCTAATTCTAGGTTTTTACGTCCAGACAAATAGACACTTTTAGCTAGAACAGCTAAGCTCCGCGGATGAACGTCACTACTGAATATCATTTAAATAATCAGTGAAATACAAAATAATTGTTAGATGGACAATACTGCCACACCAGTGCTGCCTAAATTCTAGTAGTTTATTCCTGAACTATGGTCACTATTAGCAAGTATTAGAAAAACTCTCATTGGCAAGTTTCAGAGATTGCATCTCATTTCAGTAAATTAATCGTTATTTCTTATATTTTATTGTCTTGTATCATATCGCGTGCCTAGTTCTAACGCTTAAATTAATAAAAATGAATTTTTGTGAATATTGATTTGTTAACCTTTTGAGTCTGATTTAATGCCTTTACAATCCCTGCCGAAGAACCCCCGGAAATACCGACAATCAGTAAGATCTCCCTTTCAGCCAACATGAGAATGAGGTATCGCGACAACTATAAGGCAATAAACTCAATACTGATACATGAGTTACTTGCAAAAATTAATGTTTCTAAAATGTATTATTAATAGATTTATTAATTTCATAACATAATAAAAAGAAATAATTATTGTTAATGTGCTATAATTATAAATTTCAACCATACATTGTAAATTCTTCAACGCAATTGAAAAATCTGACTATGCAGAACTGAACGGAAAATGTCCATAAAAAATTCTATTTATGGAAACCTTAAGGGTGATGACTTTGCGTAGGAAATAATTGCTGAAAATAATGTCAAATGATTTACATGGCTTTTGTGGGTCCACTATTTCCGAGTCACGAACATTTAGTATAATCTCATTATTGCATGCATAAAACTTGTATAATTCTGTTATTGTATTTTTAATGTCATATAATACTTGAATAGAAATTAGTAAACACTGGAATGAGACCTTTAATTATTCATTGCTATATTTTTTATTTGGTATGTATCAATTTATTCAAAAATTACTTAATATATTATTAGTTTCACTTAATTTCACACAAGAGGATACTCTCTCTCTCTCTCTCTATATATATATATATATATTATAAACGCTTAAGTTTGTACTTTATTTTGAATACAATAATGTATATATTTAGACATTTGTCTTAAATCTATACTTATATATATCTGATGTAATGTTAATTATAAAAATGTATTCCTAACATTTTTGCTTTATTAAAAAATTTCTCCATTTTAATATACATTTAAATCTATTTTTGATTTATTCAAAAAATACCATTTCAATATAACTACTACATATATCAAATAAAGTAATAAGGAAATTTGATATATGTGAATGGAATTGAATTGTAATTAGATAAGGGGAAAAAAGTGAATTTAGTGAATCCCAAAGTTAGAACATATCCCTTGTTTAAAAAGGAAAACTGCATATACATTTTATAACATAAAAAACAATTGACAAAGTTATCCGACAGAGAAGGAAATCAATCGATATGATACGGCTGTATAGAAAACGCAACGCTACAATATTATTGTATGCTTTTTAGAAATGCAAACACAAGAGTAAAATAATAATCCATTGGCTCAACTTTAGCCAGATGCAAGATGTTATCTGGATGATTGTTGACTCATAGTGTTGATGGGTGTCCTCCTGCGAGAATGCTTGTAGTACATGTCTTGTAGTACATGTTAGAACTAGCCAATTGAATCGGTGTGATCCAGACATGGTCTCCCAAATTTATCGGACAGTTTACAAACGTGAAATCATTCAAAAGCCAACTTTTACGTGGTGAAGAAGACTATGATATTGTTACGAATTTTGTGTAAATAGTATAAATAATTTGTATTTGAGTGTTTAATGCATTTATATTACTCTATGTTATGTTTATTTCATGTTAAAATTGTACCATTCACAAGCAATGCCGCCCCTTACGTTATAATGGCGTTCCAATGAGAACTTGGTGAATTCTTGGCGGTAGAGCCAAGTTGGCATCCTTTTTGGCGACTAAGTTGGCGGCCTATTTGGCGTCATTGGCGACCATTTTGACGTCATTGGCGACCATGGCGAGTTCGGAACCCTAGGGAATTTTCTAGAAAGTAGTAGATCTCTCCACTAGTGTCACGTTCAATGACACGAGCTGTTATATTTCTGGAAGTTTCTGTCGCACCTATAAAAAGATGCTCGCCGGTACGGCGAGGAGTCTGGGTTAAACCAGCGAGTAGTGAGGATTGTTTTGACTCGAGATTAACTCGGCTGTGCTTGTGAATAATCTTTACTTACGTGTATCTTTAAACACTGGTTATTGTGTTTGATTGCTGTTGAAGGTGAGAAGACCTTCGGATATTTACTCTGTGAATATTGCTGCTGAATCCTGTATTTAAAGGAATGGATTTTTGATAATAAATTCGCATCTCTCTTGAAGAACTGTTTATTTTCTTTGTGATTGTTTTGCATAAAATCCCTTGAACCCTCGGATCTACGTAATAATATCAATATTGGGCTTTTCCACAACGGTAGGCAATAATTACTGCTATACGCCATGTTATTGAGTGAAAGAGGCATTCGATGTGTTTTTGAGTTAAGGCAGACCATTATGTCTTTCTACATTGCCAAAAAGGATCCACTGGGATCTACTGTAGGTTCTAATGTTTACTCTAGTCATACTCCAATAATCTACTAGGCATATTTCATAGAATAAGCAATCCAAAGCCACAATGCACTCTGAGAAATAAAAGTCTGAACATTATGTGCCATAATTAGTTCCTCATTGTTTTATTGTAATGTTCTAGCAAGCTGAAATTAAGATAGAACACTGGGATACAAAACGTCAGAGATAAAGCGCTGGATGGCCAACTCCTACTAGAGAGTTCGGGACATCCTTGCAATATATCCCCAAAACTATAATAGTACGAGTAGGACGAGTACAGCGATCTATAAAGTAACAGTTGTGAAACTTCTCTTCACAATGTCTACAGATCACGTTGGGTAGGTAAAAGAGAAATTTATTAGGAAACACAATTTTGAACCCTTTGAATGCTCATGTTTGATGTTCAATGAATTATTACAGATACAAGTACTTATGTGATTACTTCAATGAACGTATTACTAATATTTCACTGTGTGGTAAAAATCTTCGAATGGTAAGTGCAACAGTTGATTGTTATGCAACAAATCATATTTGTTGTAACATGGTTCCTGTAACGACAGAGTGATCTATCTTTCCCAAGCGTAGAATATACTTATCATTATGTAAACTAGTGCAGAGAAGTCGTAATTTCGGTTATTCTTTTCCTCCTGTATCCATCGATTTATAATCCTGTTTTGTTGATGAATTACGTCCGATACAGTTACAGATTTTTAACAATAGCAACTTATGCATAGCAATCGAACGAAAAAGCAATTCCAATACTTCACAACGGCACTTTGCATTTCCGATATATAGTATTTGTTATGCTACGGGCTCCTGTGATCAGAGTCCATCATTCGGACCAACACACTCTAATTTCTTAATCATTTGCATATCTCATCACAATATATGCACAATGAGAATTTTACGATACTTGGATGTTTTCTTCAAGATATTGAAATTTGAATGACCTGAAGTGTTTTCTTTAAGGTAGGTAATCTTTGTCCCTTCAACGCCATTTGAAAGTATCTATTTGACACAGATATGCTATCCTTTTTTGTATTCTTATAAAAAGTTAGTAGTCAAATTACATTATCATCTCACTTCATGTAATTTCTTGGTAATCCTTTTCTATAGCGTATTACGTACTTTCTGCAATCATACATAGATCTTTTATATTGAAAACGAAGTATTTATTTAGTATTGTTTGTAAATTTTTTGGTACCGGGAAGAACTTAAGGGGGTCTGGCACATGAATTTTTGAAAAAATATTGATTTTCACTTTTTTTATATTTCCTAAAAGTTCAAATATTTGTGTTTAAAATGGTATGTGATATGAGGTCATACGATAATTAGAAGTATTTTTACTTACTTTTTAAATGAAGCTACTCTTTGATGCGCATCAAATGAGCTTTGCTAGGAGTTGTAGTGTTTCTCCTTGCATAAGTGGGATGAGAGAGTGTGAATCCGTATGATTTTTAAGTGGAAAAGTTAGAGTGCATTAGGTTTATCCAAAAGCGAATTATACACGGCACGGTGTTAATAACATCATATGTCAGTGATTCCAAGATCAACATTTGTGGAATTAAAAACTTTAAAATTAGGCATAAATATGGCTATTGCACAGTTTAATGTGAGTCATGCAGCAAAATTAATGATCTTAAAACATTGTGATATGGAACCAAGTTAAAATTGTATGTGATGCTTCAAAAATTAGATTCACGTAGGATTCGTGTAACCTAATGAAAGCATCTCAAAATAAAACTAAAAATAATAAATAAAAAAAAAAAGGTAAAATTTTTAAAAAGAACAAAAAAAAAAAAAAAATTTAGAAGAGTTTTTTGCAGAAGCAGAGGGTAAAGAAAATGCTCCATATGCTTTTGGAAAGTACTAAAAAAAGTAAATTCTTAACAAATAACACATTTTTACTTTAAAGCCTGTTTTCTCAAAAACTACTCATTATATAATCCTCAAATTTTCAGTGCGCATATCTTTAACAAATTTACACATTTTAGATGTATCTGACAAACCCTTTTAGATAGGGCTTTTTTAGATTAAATTTTAAGGGGAAAAATGGGAAATTAAAAAACAAACAAACCATAATTACTTTAATTTTTATCAAAAAGACAAATTCCTTCGCTAAAGTTTTCTTGATAGTACACAAAACCTTTTGTAAATGTTTGATCTGTGAGAAGTAAGTAGGTTTTAAGAAAAAGGTACATAAACTTACGCAATTTAACATATACTCCTATGGACGCGCCAGACCCCCTTAATAATGTTTACATTTTCAATTTGACCCTTTTCCATGTTATCCTTTATGCCACTGTGTGGGTTTTATCCTTACTAATATTAAAAATGTTTGTATTAAAATAATTATCTTGGATAGTCATCCAATATCAGAATTCATTGTTCAGATTCATTGTTAATATAGTTTAATAAAAAAATTTCATCACTGAGCTTACTACCACAGACCTAAAATTTTATTTAATGCTTACTTTATTTCTCCTCATCAATCAAAGTTCTGGAAGAATGTGCGGAATATCTTTGCATATGATGAATTTTAGAGTCACATTTGATGAGTTGCTTCTTATGTAAAATAAATAACAACTCAGCAGAATGCATGTCAAATATACATAATGCTAAAAAAAAAATTCCTGTTCCGGAAAATAACAAATTTGCAAGAGTAAGTGCTGTCATAAATTTTACAAATAAAGTAGAATACTGCATAAAGCCAACGAAAGTTCTTTTTCAAAAATTGTGTAAACCTATTTCATTGAAGAGGAAAAGAGTTGACAAAAAAAAAGTAGCAATGACTTCTAGACAATTCAGCTTCCATATATTAGGACAGTATAAAAAAGTAGCATATATTTCATGCAATTTATGCAGGCACACATACTGAAAAGTTAAATAACATTTCCAACACATTAACCATTATTATTTATTAAAATTTTAGCAAATTATCGAAGAAAAAAATAAGGGCATCTGAGAACCAAAGCAGATAGAACTAAATGTATGTATGTAAAAGAGTAATTATTGATTAGTGTTATAACAATGTTTTTAATGCATGATGCTTTTAGGCCAAAAATATTTAGAAAATGAATATATCTTTCAGTTTTTTCTGTCACAAAATAAGTCATAAAATATATTGAGAATGAAGCAATTTTATTTAAATTTCTGAAAAGAGTGATGGCTAATCTCAATATGCTGAATATCAACGTATGAAACGTTTTCGACTTATTTTCTCTTTACGGATGAAGAATAATACCAAACTTTCCCAGAGGCCTCTTACTGAAGTCACCCGGATAATTTGGTTACCTCATGGGATTTTATTTATGGGAATCATAAGAAATTGTCTTCCAAAGATATATTATGATAGATTTTGATAGATATAGCTATTTTTTTATCATCAGTCATTCATATCTTTCCCTTGATCTAAAGAAAAGAAACGGGCTAATATTATGTGACAAACTTATATTAAATGATTTTCAAAATGTTATTTATCCCTCGTATAGTTAGCTTTTCATTCTGCTAAATGTTCAGTTTTGGTATTGTCCTCAGTGAATGTAAAACGAATAAGTTGACATAAATAGAAAATTTAAATCATTTATATTATTTATATTATTTAAGTGTATTTAAAAATATCTTTAAACTAATTCTGAAGCTAAAAATTTAAGAGTAAATTTATTCTTGGAATAAAATGTTATAATCCAATCACGAATAACTTCCAATAAATATCTGAAACACCTTTTTACTATTTAAAACATTGTTTCTTTTTTAAATAGAATATATATATATATATATATACATATTTTACATCACTGATGCTAATTGGAAAATTGATGGGGCTTGAGAATAAAAATATAAATAGTAATAACATTTATCTCCGTTTGCGATTTATCTTTTTTTAAAATAATTAATGAGGGCACTTTAAATTCAGCTTCAAGTGTTTCATTATTTTGTAGCCATGTTAGCGGTGAAGATCACAGACTCGTAGCTGGAGTGTCATGTGTTCGAGTCTAGTACAGCTGAAAACCTACCATGTCGAGGGGGCCAATTCACGTTAAGTCTGCCGAAACTCTAAGGTCCTCCAGTTGATGTGGTAGAAAGGAGTGGATGGTCACTTGATCATGGTTTAAAATTATGAGTTCCGCCACCAATAGCCCACGCGCAGCTTTACAGTACGACGTTTATTTAACTCTTATTCACTTTTCGTTATTTTCCAGAAGTAATATTTTTCATAATAATATGCCTAATAATGCTCCTGAAATTTCTTTAATAAAATTCTTTATTTCTTATTTTCAGTCATCGTTTCAAGTAATGCTTATTAAAAATATGAGCTTACTTAAAGATTTAATACTAGTATATTAAAAATCATTTGCTGTCTGTAACATATACGCAGGCACAATGCACTTACACACAGCCATGACTACTGCGAGACTCGAGTAGCGTCAATCCGAGACTGTAGTTAGTGTCAGTAACCTCTATACCAGATAAATGGTATAATATACAGTTAATAGTCACAGCCGAAAATAATAAAATATTAATTTTCTTACCTTTAGTATTAAGTATTGCAGTTTGCAAAATGTCAGAATCCCAGTATTTGAATTAAGAACATGAGAAATTCCTTTAAATTAATTAAATAATTTTGCAGGCATTTAAGAAAAAAGAATTATAAAAAAATTCGGTCCTGGTTTGAAAGAATAAAATAATTTAACAACTTTTATAAAAGATTAAATGTAGAAGCTTAAAACATAAAATTTTCAAATATAAATATCATCAAAATATAAAAAGTTCAAAATATCGGCCCTATGTAAAACCTTAACGGTGGTTATAGAAATCCAGTTTAAAATAATGGTTAGATAATTTAATATTGTAAGTATCAATAAATCATTTAGGTTCACATTTTTGTATACATATGTAAATATATATTTTCTATATATATAATATTAACTTTAAAGGGTAGTGGCATTTTTAAAACGACATCGATATGTTTCATAGCAAATGTACTGTTTTATTGTTAGCGACCATTCAAGATTGAATCTCTTCCCTTTTTAAACGTAAAATTAATAAAAAAGTAATCTTCAATACATCATTCATACTCGGGGAGGAAATTAAACACTTTAAAGAAGGAATTTCAAGTAACATTCTATACCTCACTTCATTTTAACAATCTGAGATTCATTTCTTAGATTTAGTTGTACATTTAATTTCACAGGATTTGCATTAAAAATCAATTTAGCTGCGTTCAAATGCAGTCACTTGTTTCAAGTATAAAACATCCTGCATGTGCACAATACGTTTTTTACTGAGAAATAATGAAATCCTTTACAACAAAAGGGGTTTCTATTCGAATGCCATGAGTTGGCAATTAAATTCCATTTATTTTCAAATAAATGTATTTTCAAAAAATTTATATTTTAAGAAATTAAGCTACATTGCTCTACATTTTTCTAATTCAAAAAATCACTTGTCATGCCTTTTATTACACTTTACTCCACTTAAAATGCTAGTTTATACTGTTTGTATAAACTAACTTCTAGCTAGTTAGTATAAAGATTTCTTATAACCATTTCTGATTTCTTAACTCTTTTTCAGTAAAACGTTTTTGCCTGATGTACTTGATAAATGCATAGTAACAGATACGTAAAATGTCAATAACTTTTAATACTTCAGATAAATACCTGAATAGAGTATATAATTCTATTACTTTTCAATTTGTTAAACTTTAAAACATCAGTAGCAACGCATATTTTGCTTTACTTGCTCTCTCTCTCTTTTCAAAAGATTTTAATTAAAACTTTTATGCTTTCTAAAAATTCAAATACGCTCTACTAATGCTAGTACATATATTTCTGAATGCAAAATGTGGTAAGGAAATTTCTTATTTCATAATAAGTTTTCTTGTGAATAAACAAAGACATCAACGTGTTTTTAATTAAATTTTTTAAATATAATTTGTTATAATTGTCTGAATTTCGTTGTCATGATTTAAGAAATTACTTAATTTTTTCATCAAATAAGGGAAATTTGCATGCATGTGCAAGATAATAAACTTCTCTGGGAAGGTAAGATCAAAACGACGTCCAAATTTGCCTTAAGAATTTTTAAAATTGTTCAAGCTATTTTGTTTCAAAGTGCAATTAAAAATAAACGCCGTGATATTACTAATGGGATCAAATCTTTTATATATCCAATATACCAGAAAAAAGTAGTAAATAAAGACTTTAGAGTATTAGCAATGATAAAGCATTGATATTTTAATGATATGTCATATATCGCATATACTATTTTTTGAGAGATTTGGGACTGATAGTTTTTGAATTTTCAATAACTGAATTCTTTTGCTGTGAGTAATGCTCTTTGCAAAGTTAAATTAAAGTAACTCAGTCTTTACATAATATATAGCTATATATATACATACATACAAGTCTGCATATAAATTTCAATTACGTTTTTCGAAGACTAAAAGTTGACTACATATTTTGTTCTTGCACATATTTTAAATTAATTAAGTCTCAATCTCTTGAATGCTGACGTTTCTTCAAAGTTTTTTCATAATAAATTGAGTTCATTAATATAAATTACACACATAAATTTATGAGTCGACTATTTCATGTTTTTCAATTTATAAAACTAAAAAGCCATTAAATTATATGAATAAGCAAACTATGTAGATTGAGAAAAACAGTATGAAATTTTACATTAGATTTAAAATAAAAATTAAAAAGCTTCCTTCTCTAGGTTGATTTTTATGATATTATTTCGAGAAAACTTTGTTTTTGCATTTAAATGTTTTAAATATAAATTAGATGTTGTTATATTTTGGAACATTTAAAATGAATCTGCATTATTTTTATACTCTCTAATATAAATTTCTAGCATACGCAACTGATATTAATTTACTCAGATCTATTTACTTGGTTAGTTGTTCAGGTAAAAGTATTTCACAACAAACTAATAAGTTTTGAATTAAAGGAATAAGAAACTAAGTATTCCAAAAAAGAAGTTTTGCAAAAATACGCGTAAAAGAAAATTTAATGTATAATTTATTACCATACTTATTTGAAATATTCAAAATGTTTGTACATCATACACAAATCTTCATAAAATAAATAAAATGTCTTCTATTTAAAGATAGTTTTTTTTCTGCATCATTTGCAACTTTGTTGCACTTTTAATCTTAGTTAATGCTTATAATCTTATGACAAAAAAGGAAAAAAAAAAAAGATAAAGTGTATTAAAAACATCGTGTAAAAGAGATAGTTAAAAATTTATTCGTGCAACAAATTTTTACTTCTTTTTCTTAACTTTTGTCATTTTAACGGAGTTGCTGTAAAAATATGAATATAATTTTTTTTACCATATAACAACTAAATTTAGAAGCAGATTACGTTTATTGTTACCAAAGTAGAAAAATAATTCAGACAGAACTTATTTAAAAAAGAACATAAATTTTTAAAAGTGGTGCTACCAATAGCAATATAAAAATTATAATTTGTCATTTGAGCAAAAAGATAAATGATCTGTCACACAATTAAAAATATAGGATTATAATACCAAGGAAGTTAAAAAAAAAACAGGAAATATAGAATTAATTTATAAGTTAGGATTCGATGCGTTACAAACTTAAAACTCCTTTGAAGGACGAGTTTAAAAGTATTTTTGCTTTTGTGTGTTATGTTTAGGAAGCCATTATTATATAAAAATAATAAACAATTAATTTCGTTTAAATCTTAATATGAATATATACGTAGTTTTTTCATAGCCTTCGAAGAATAACAATAAATAAATAAATAAATAATAATGGTATAGATTTTTTTTCATCAATATTCAAACGCTTTCAAGAGAGAGTTGATCTCATAAGCTATAATTTTAAATCTTAAATCTCTAAATCGTGACTTGAGGTATTTTTTTATTTCTATTATAGAATAATTTTAGATGTTTTCAAACACTTTTTCCACTCCATCACCGCAGTTTTTTTAATACTACTGCAGGCCCTGTTAATAAAATTTACTTATAAGTTGGAAAAAAAGAAATAAAAAACTGCTTCTTAAATCTGTAAATAGTCTGAAAGGGATTTGTGAAATAAGGGAAAATTAGTTTGATCTTGTCATGAGAAATTTCAAAAGTTGTTCTTTCAGAGAAAGACAGAGAAAGTTATGAAACAAGCCCGTCCTTTTAAAAATAGCTAGAAATTTTAACATTTTTTTCATTTTTTTTAGCTTAGAATTTCAAGAACTTATAAAATAATTTTTAACTATAAAAGCAAGTACAGGAGTCACGTTTCAAAATTGTACTTTGCCATCTCAATTATAATAAGGTGATTATGATGACTCAAACCTTCCTTTTTACATTCTTAATTAACTACTTTGTGATTTAACAACAGTAGAATTCCAGACATGCAGTCCACTATTATTAACGCCTACGCTATTTTAGTAATTTAAATTTGCAGAGCAGGTTCTAATTTTGATTAAATTTTTCACCCGGGTAGTGATGTAAGAGATAATTCCTTTAATTATCATATCTTTTAGCTGAATATAAGGAGAATTAACTCAGAAGAATAAAATGCTTATGAAAAGTCATATATTCTCATTTAGTTTGCTAAAAATAGTATTCTTAAATTAAGTAACTCAAAACAAGTTTACGCCTTGTTTGCTCTTTGTTAATGGCCAACGTTTCTCATTTGCTCCTGACAACGGACTCTGTAATATAAATGGAACACGTATGGAAATATTTTTATTCTTCAAACCTTCAAGAACAAGAAGCATTGTGCTTGAAATTTACTTTATTTAATACAGTAATAGTGATTTTTCTTTTAGCGTATTTTTAAAACAAATATTCACAATTTTTTAAAAATCTTTTGTAAGGTAGACGTTACTCTCTTCCTTATAATGAACGTGAATTTGGATTGACAAACAACTGTATATTGTGCAGATTGTATTTCAAATCTCTTGTCTAATATACCAACTTTCTAGCCCAGTTAAATCAAATCCTTCTCTGTATTCGGTTTAAATGGAAGCAGCTAATTAATTTCTTTGCATTCAAGCTTTCATTCTGAAAAAGTCTTAAAAATATGGTCGTAAAATTCTTTCTCATGTTGCCCCCCTCCCAAAAAAAAAGACTGGAAAAATCTGATATAAAATGATATTTCTGGTTCAAAACATAATCGATAGTTTGGTGATGGACTGTGGATATTAACCGTAGTTGATCGGAAACATTCTTTCTTAACTTTCCTATTCGAATTATTTCGAAAGTCACTGCTTGAAATTGATTTAGCACTAACGGCTTCTAATTTTCCCATTTATATCGATCCGATTACCCTTTATCTTAAAGAATCAAGAGAGAGTACAAGTGTTATTCTCCAATACTGAGAATATTTTAAAGCGAGATGGTTAAAGTAATTTTTATAGAAAAACTCAAAATTTTAAACTTTAATTTTAAGGAAAATATATGCTTATTCTATATATTCCAAGTCTACTTTTTCTAAAGATAGATGCAAAACTTTTGGTTTTCAATATTAATGTAACGCATTATCTCTCATAAAAACTCATTTAACCAAATTTTTCAAATATTTTATAAAACACAGATCTGAAATATATGTTGTACCTTAACTTAAGAGTCCCGAGGATTTTTTAAAAAAATATTTCTTGGAAAAAATAAAAAATACAAAATTAGGCAACAACGTTTTACCTTAAATAAAAAATGTTCAGAAGTCAATTTTTTTAAAAAAACATTTTGTAAAGGAATATAATTAAAAGTGCAATGTACTTCTGCGTGATGTAAAATAAGTTTTTGTGGAAAATTCTTCTTCATTAATTTGCTATCTTCACAGATGCTTGCAAACTCTTTAGCCTATTTTTAGGCCATCATTCTCGTAAATTATTGCGTCATCTCATGCGTTGATTGCAGTAAAAGCCTTCAACTGATATAATTGGATGTGCCCTTGTCCTTTGTCTCCGATTATTAATTAAATTTTACCCTAAAAATGTTATTGTTATTAATAAAAAAAAGTCCCTTTATATACTATTACAAAATATATAGATATTGTGATCTTGTATAAAACTGAGTTTATTGAACATTAAATAAGTTCGTTAAATAAGCTTGTTAAATAAGTTTATTGATCGTTAGAAAAGTGGTTGACCGAGATCAGATTTACTCTCGCATTGTAAAGGGCACCAACATCAGTTTAAATATTATTTCAAGATATTTGATCACAGATTTTGCTATATTATTCTATAATCCTGCTAAGGTAATCTCGAATAATTTTCCTCGGACTATATCAAAATTTGTTAGAATTATAATAAAATATTATCTAAGGAATTTCCTTGAATCATGCGTGCAGAAATCTTTAATATATACAGCGATGTTTGACGTCCAAAAAAGATATATATATACGATGTCAGATATAAGGTTCCACAATGATTCCTGCACTAGCATCTTCTAAGTCAGAAAATATAAACTATTTGTGTCTAATACTTCTGTTTTGCACTTCCCGCTATCTTAAAACACTATGAGAAATATCTGTGCTTTAAATTCTCATGTGAAAATTGGAGCCTCATATGAAAGCTCAGTTTTCATTTGCAATGGAGTGTCAGGTCATAGGTCAAGAGTTTTTAAGGACTGTTTGAAAAAAGAAAGTCCAAGCTCCTGATTGCCCGGAAGATTAGCTAGATTTGAAATCCATCAAGAAACTGTGGAGTATTGTAAAAAATAAATTCTAGGAAAGTTACATCCGGTGACACGGCCCTGATATACTGGCTAGCACACACACAC
>BMAV01027780.1:9844-36009 GCA_019973955.1 Trichonephila inaurata madagascariensis | reverse complement strand
AATAATATAATAATATAAAATAATATAATAATATAAAATAATATAATAATATAAAAATAAAAGTTACTTTTAAGCTTAAAAAGTATTAAGGTATAGAATTAGATGTTAATATTCATTTTATGTTTTCATCTAATCTTAATTTTATTTTTAACCTTGATTCTACAAACTTTACACAAAATCATAAGACATTATAAATCCTATAATGTAACATTCGTATCTTAAATATTTTAGTTCATCAAAACATCTTTCTATATAAAGATATTTTTATCAGAAAAAATCTTAAGATATTCAATACAAAACAAAATAGTATGTATATTTTAAATATCTTTTTTCCTAAAGGAAAGAAACATGCTTTATAAAAATTTTCATTTACTTCTACCACTTATTTCTTTCCAGAAAAAAAATGATTATTTCTATACTTAATAGGAGAGTAAGATAAATGCATATGCTTCCCAAAAACTAGTACGGAAATATAATACCAAAGAAACGTAATACAAGTTTGAAACTAAATCTATCGTAAACATCCTTATAATAATAATAAAAATGTCTGGCTACCATCATGTCAATTACAAACACATTCTTTAGAGTCTAACATTTTTTTGGTTATAAATTTATTTTTATGTGTAAACTAGACATCATTACTCAAACTATACGAAAATTTTTAATGCCATTGTTTCAGAAATTCGTGCTTAAATAATGGAAAATTTTCTTATTATATATATATATATATTTGATAGAGATCGGTTATTTACTTGCAGGATCTTAGGAAATAAAGTTTTCATTTTACTATTATACTTCGTATATTTTATGTCCGCTTTGAAACATTTTCTTAAGACGTGAATTGAAAATTTTTATGCTGTTATCAGTACAATATCCAAATAGTATCAGTAAATTTTTCAGTTTTCTTCTTGTGTATTAACCTTGAATATTCCATTTAATAATACAAGCGTTTTTAATGCGTTATGGGTTATTATATAAATCGTGTGACGATGTTTTTATGCCTGTTTTAAGGCTTTAAATCTCACACATTTAAGTACATATAACTTTTTATGTTGAAAATATTCGTAAATTCTTAGATTAATAGAAAACACAAACACAAAAACACGCACATATACAAACCAGATATATTAAAATTAATAAAATTCATTTTTTAATAATTTTCAGTGTTGTTATTCACAGAAATTTTAATGTATTTCAAGAATATATACAATTTAATTACATTTTTTAAAGCCATAAAAATGTCAAAATGATATTGTATCCCAAATAGTCGTTTTATTACGAAATGGGTGTACCAAATTATGTACATCATTCCTTAACACAGAAGGAAAACAATACGTTTTATTTACGTTTTTTATGTAAAATTATTATATAGTAAATTAAAATATTTTGTAATATAATTTTTAAAAAAAATCGTAAAAAGCATAATTAAAAAAATAGTTTTTGTGAAGCTCAGATTTTGTTTTTCTTTTCCCTCATTCAGGGCTTAAAAGAACATATTTAGAGTATATATACTTAATAGAGAGAGAGAGAGAATTAATTACATTTTTAAGAATGCTTCAAATGTTTCTTTTCACGTAATATTTTTCTAGGTGTAGTTGTTTTTGTGCATTGACACTGTGAATAACCTGAGAAATTAAAAAAAAATAAATTTCCTGCAATTTTGAAACAACATTTGCATAATACCTACAAAATACTACTCCTTAAAAATAAAATCAACACAATTGATATACAGAATTGTTAAAAAAATTCAGATTAATTTTATGCTTTTTAAAACAATAGTCTTTATAATCAGGTTTATGTATGTTAAACGGAGGGGTTAAAGATTTATTTTATCAATGGATATTCTTCTTTTTCTTTAGTGGCTTAGCAGACACGGGAGGGTCTTGGCCTTCTGAATTTCTTTCTCTTTATTTTTTTACCATGATCTTCCACTTAGTCCCTATTAGAATAGTGAAACCCTTTTCTAGGCTATCAAACCACCTGTGGTTGGGTTGACCCCTAGTTTTTGTTGGTCTTGGCCAAAATGCGTTTCTATATTGAATATTTTTTGCTCATTCTAATAATATACCTAACACGTTTAATTACTTTACTAGGTGTATGCATAAGTTTTTTCCGGTATTTTTGGTTAGGCAAAGGCGTAGTTTTCAAGGGAAATTATTATTTTTTTATTCAAAATATTCACCATCGGCATCTACATATTCCTCTCATTTTTCAGGTAATTTGTGAATATCATGACAGTAAAACTACTTGTCTTTTGCGGCAAACCATTCTTCAAGCCCTTTTCCAACTTCTCTGAGAGCACATGCCTAATTGATACGAAGAGGTGATAGTCAGATGGCGCCAGGTCAGCGGATGTGGATGACCCTTCCAAGAGATTTCAAGGTGTCTTTCTCTGGTTTTGCAGTGTGCGACTGCGAATTATCGTGTAACAAAATCACTTTGCCATGTATTCTGGCTCATTCCGGTCATCTTTCGATAAAAGCATGGTCTCGCCAGGCTTCAAGAGTTCATAAGAAACAATACCGCTCTTGTTCCACCAGACTAAAAGCATGGTCTTCTTGCCGAAGTGATTTGGCCTTGCTGTTGAAGAACCGGCTTCGCCAGGTGAAAGCCATGGTTTTTTCCACTTCAGGTTTTCAAAAGAAATCCATTTTTCGTCCCCCAACACAATTGGAAAAAAAATGGTTTTCTTTCATGGCGTGGAAGCAGCATTTCACAAGTGACTTTGCGATTTTCCATTATACGTTCTTTCAAATCGTGTGGGACCCATTTACCCAATTTATTGATCTCTCCCGTTGCTCGTAAACGTCTGCTGATTGTTTCTTGTTACACATTTAATGCTTTTGCCAATTGTTGTTGAGTTTGAGTTGGATCATACTCCAATAACTCCTGTAATCGCTCGTTTTCGCTTTTTAATGGCCTACCAGAGCTTTCTGTCTTTCACATTGAAATCCCCACTTTTAAATTGTCGAAACTATGTCTCACATATTCTAATCGATGGAGCGTGTTCACCATGTTTCTATCAGCAAACGATGACTTTCAGCTGCATTTTTCTTTTGATTAAATAAGAAAAGCAATGCGTGCCGCAAATGTTCTTTTTCAGGCACAAAATTCAATTTGATCACTGAACGATAAAACAAAGATTTTAGTTTTTTTGCGGTCTCAACTTGCGTGTGCTTGTAGTTTAATGTCAGACGAACAAAATGACATATGTGTCAAATTAATACGTTGCATACTTTTCTCTGGCACCCTTTCTTAATTAAACCTGAAAATACTTATGCATACACCTGGTAACTTTTGATTTTTATACATGTGGAAATATCTGGTTCCCTGAAGGCATGATAGAGTTCTAAATTTCAGTGTCTGTGCCAAATGCCATCAACTACATTCCTCCAAAACTCCTCCAAAAAGAAGAAAGATTAACTACTCAAAAACGCTATAGACATTTTTACTTATTTTGTGTCACTGCCCTTGTTTCTGATGAGTATGTGAGTATAGGTCTAAGTAGAAATTTACAAATTAGAAGTTTAGTTTTCATTTTAATTAAAATTTATCTTAAATACTTCTTCAAACCGTAAAAACATCTATTGGCAGTAAAATTTCTCTGTATTTCAGACATGGTATTGCTATTAATATTATCCTCAGAGACCAAATATATACAGCTATTAACTTTCACAAATTAATAAATTAATGAATGTTACTTATATCTTCATAATAGATTAATATTCTCTATGTCTCAATTCATGTAGTCCTTATTTCTAACAAAGCCTCATTGACCCGTAATCAAGAATGTGCCTGGCAAATATCATTTTGCTTTATATTGTAAATAATTTTGCGTCTAAGCATGCAAAAATCTATACATACCTGTGCAAAAATGATCGGAATAGCAGTGACGAAGGACAGAAACCATATGACAAGAATTACGCGTCTAGCTTGACTCATGGTACATTGGTAACGGGATTTTACTGGATGCATGATTGCGTAATATCTGTAAGAGTGAAAGGGAATTAAATTTATAAAAATATTCATGAAGAATAAATTTCTGTAAACAGACATTTTGAATGAAAAAAATATTTATACTTAAAAGGTTTTGCTGAGAATAAGTATTTACATTAAAAAAATTTTGAGAGAGAAATACAAAAATATCTGAACTAGGAAAATATGCAAAACAAAATATAAAATGAATACATGTTTCTTCGTTACATCAATAATCTATTTTCTCAAATTATTTTTGTGCTGCAATAATTAATCTAAGTATCAAAACCCAATTAAATCCTCGCTTTATGTAGATTTAAATTCTTATAATTTTTTTAGATTCTAAATTGGATAACCATATTATCTATTTCCTTTGTATAGTTTTATACAAAAGTTAGTTTAATGAATCTAATATTAATTCATTCGTATGCAATATTGAGGAATAAGAAGAATTTTAAAATGAATTACGGATTAAAAATGTGATACACTGTTCGGTTTCACGAAAACTTTTTCAGCCGTTCTGTTAAAATGGAATTGATGATACCCGTCCCTTATGAGATTTTCTAAGCAAATACAATAATCTTGTCAAAATAGTTTTAAAAGTAACATATCAAAAGAAAAATGTAAAATGTAGCCTTCTTTGTGTAATAAACCATTACTATGCATTTTATCTGGAATAAATTGAAATTAACTCTGCTTATTTATTCTACAATTATTTCTTATGTTTTATGTAAAATATCTCTTTATATAACATGTCAATAAATTATATGCAATAGTTGTACAAGAAAAATCAATGTGAAATAATTTATCTGGTTTTGAAGCATTTCTGTAACAGTTTTAGTGTAATTTGATAATTTTTCACTCGATTGTTTTCGCATTTATGTGTCCAATGTTCTAAACTTTTTATAAATTAATTTCTCTGATAATTGTTCTTTTAAGGTTAAAATATTAGAATATCGTGTAGTTTTATCTCACAAATATTTTTTTTAAAATATGATAAAACATTTGAAAAATTAGAAAAGTCAGAATTACAAATTTATCAGAGTTTATGATATTCATAGCTTTATATATATTGCAAACTGCTTCACTTACTTAAACACACAGAAGACTGGTTATGTAAATTGTAAGCATTTTTATATTTTTACAATATAATAAAGTTATCATTAGCGTTATGTTTCTTTAATAATCCAGAAGGATTGATTAAAGGAACAGTTTTGTGGAATTTTATGTATGGGTGCCAACAATAGAGTAAATGATGATTACTTAAGATTATGAAACATCTGCTAGGAAAAGAAAATACTAATGGATTAAGACGACTCACTTCTGCTTTCAATAATTTATTTTTTTCATTTTTCTTAACTTCTAAAAATTAGCTTAGATTTTTATATCAAATTATGTATTCAATTTTAAAAGGTAACAGAATGAATGGTCTACTCCAGCGTTTCTCAAACTGTGGGGCGCGCCCCCCTTGAGGGGCGTTATAACTCTACAAAGGGGGGCACGAGCATATTGAAAAGGTAAAAATTAAAGATTATTCTAAACATTATTAATTTTTATTGAAAGTAACCAAATAAAATACTTTTTGACATAATAAAATAAAAAATACACATTTACACTGATATAATACACTTATATAAAAGTGTCTGTGTACTGTACAAGGTATTTTATTATTAATTTGACAATACTAAGTTAAGAACAAGTTTGATAATTGCCAGTGACCCCATGGGCTTGTATTAACACTTATCTTGATGATTTGTACGGTTTATAATTAATTCCTTAACTGCCGATTAAAAGTTACGGGGTTCGGTCTCCAATACGATGATTTTCCACGTAGATGCGCGTATTTTGATGTTTTTTTGGGAGGAGGAGAAAGGGAATAAAAAAGCAAAATCATCTGAAATAAATAAATCTTTTGCAAAGACTGTCAAGGTCCTTTTATTGTATTCCAAAGCCTTAGGAATAATTTTATGGATAGCAGTGCACAGAAAAGATCGTATTTAGGAAAGAAGTATATATAAGTCCAGAAGATTAATGCTTTAGCTGAGAGAGACGTTTATATACGTTGGTAACATATATGAGGTTAAAGTCGTACTGTAGCTTTAATGTAAAAGTATAGTATTATTGAATTCAATACGATGTTATTGTATGGAAGGGGGCGCGATGAAAATGATGATTGAATATTGGGTCGCGAGTACTGAAAGTTTGAGAAGCACTGGTCTACTCTTTGAACTAAGCTGGATATGTTACAATGTTGTGGTGTGAATGTTAAAAAGATAACTTTGTGAAGTGATCAGATTTCTTAGAGCAGCCAAATTCTAACGAAATGTAGCTTATTTAAAATTTTATTCCAAAAATTAAGGAGTTCATATTTCATCCTTAAATGTAAAACAAAAATATCAACTTTAATTAAATATATTTATTAAGTTATAATTTTTCAAGTTTCAATTAATTAATTCGTGAAGAGCTGGATATCACACATGTGTTAAGTATTACATTCGATATACTCCCAATTTAATCAGTATGTCGGTGATAGCGAGAAATGACGGTATTCTGCTTTGGGAACTATTTAAATTCTTGCATCAACCTCTTTGTTGAGTGTTACTTTGAAGTCGTTTGATACGAAAGTATAAAATATAGTTCACTTCAGATCTTTGCTTATTTGCATGCACAACATTAGTAATTAATGTAGGTACACTGAAGGGGTAGAATCATTAAAACTGAATAAAATATTACTTACTAAATTTCAAAAGAATATCAATGAATCTTGTAAAATATTAATTAATATTTCCTTCTAATACTTGAGCTTTAAATTCTGAAACTATTGAATGCTTGTTTGTTAATGTCACATTTCGTAGCTATTTCGGTCGGCCTAATCTATTTGAACCAAAGTAAGGGTATGAGGACGACATCTGACGGCAGCTCACTCTTCAAACTTCCACATCGCACTAATCTGAGGTATTAACAACAATAGGTTTAACACGCATGTCACGTTATATGGGTATTAACAGGTAATACCAAGTAGTACCAAGTCTGGAACGTGTGATTAGACGAAAAAACCCCGACGATAATGAGTTCTTGACTATTCCCACTACATTACAGCCATCACTCTAGGTTTATAATTTATATCTTTATATATAAAAATCTTCTGTGCGTGTGTGTATGTGACTGAATTCCTCCTAAGCCCCTGGACCGATTTTGATGAAATTTTTGTGTGGATTTAAGTGGATTTGACAATGGCTTAGATTTACAACTCGATCCGATATTGCAAATTAGTTAAAAAGATATTAATTAAAAACATTAAAAACTTTCAACTCAATATTCACCTGCATTGTTGTAACAACGTTATAGTTATAAAAATGACGTAAGTTGGCGTCGAAAATCGACTTTCAGCCAAACTGGCCAGAGTCTTTATTGTTACAAAAATGCAGAGGAATTATGCTTTTTAGCGTTTTTAATTAATATCTTATCAAATAATCTTTATATATGTAATTCTTCTGTGCGTGTGTATGTGACTGACTTCTCCTGAACGGCTGGACCGATTTTGATGGCATTTTTTTGAGTGGGCTCAAGTGGATTCGAGAATGATTTAGATTCACAATTCGGTCCGATATAGCAATTAGTTAAAAGATATTAATTAAAAACCTTAAAACGCGTTATTGTTTTAACCCTGTGTGTTGTTCATTCCACTAATGCACGGCAAGAAAAAAAAGAAATCTTTATATATATAAATCTTCTGTTCGTGTGCATGTGACTCAACTCCTACGAAACGGCTGGATAAATTTTGATGACATTTTTTGTGTGGGTTCAAGTGGATTCGAGAATCGTTTAGATTCACAACTCGGTTCGATATAGCAATTAGTTAAAAATATATTAAAAATATACCTGTTATGAAAATAGCTTGAGTTTTATCATTTAATTAAAACAAGTTTAAGTTTCTATTCAGAATAACTTCTACTATATTCAACTTAGTTCATTGTATACATTTACTCACACGCAATCGATAGATTGAATTGTGGTAACTGTGCATGTGATGATGTCAGGTACTGTAATAACTTTTTTATAAGAATTTTCATCAAAACGGTCCAGATTGGTACAACTTATTCAACAAAGTTTGAAATTTTCGGATTTAAAACGTGTGTACAGGACAACGTCTGTCGGGCTGCTAGTATATATATAAAATGTATTACAATGAAGGAATAATATTTAATTATATATCAATTAAAACCTTATGTATATGCAAGCAATTATTTTTTTAAAAAATACAAAGGAAAAAATTTTAAATAAAATTAAAAGAAAAATAAGGAATGTCATAAGCACAGATTATTTTTGGTGGGTTCGAAAAAAAGGTCAAAATTTGAACTTTTCTGTGACCTTAAAGATCAATATTTTTATAAATTTCGAATAATATTTTGGGTAAGCTTCTTCGGTAAGGTTCTTGTCAATTATTGGGAATAACCTGAAGCAATTTTTCAATTCCTGCTATTAGCTCACAATCTCTATATATTTATATATTTATTTACCTTGTTCAAACCTTCAATCGTTAATAAAATAATTTCTATTCATCCAATCAAGTTCAAATAATTTTTTTAAAAATTGTAGGAAATGACACTTGGTGTTAATACAATTTTTTTGAAAATATTAATTCATTAATTAAATTTTATTTTTTAATTTTAAATTTATTCTGTGTTATTTCCCTCGTAGTTATAATTAGCTGCAACAGATGGCGCCAGTACATTTTTTCTAACAGTGAGTGATTGAGTGAATATTAACATCGCACTGTTCAGCTACACGAGGGCTTTTGGTGACAGACCACGTAATTTTGAACCACGGTCAAGTGACGTGGACGACACCTGAGCTGGCACCCACCTCTCCTATTGAATTTTATTACCTTAAGGACAGCTCTAAATGCCCTTATAGCCCATTAAATTTAGTATGACTCAAATAAGATGTGTGGGGTTAAATCAAGCACAACAATATAATTTTATCACTAGAATTGTGACTTGTATTTTTATAAAAACTGATTACAAATTTTTTATATTAGTATTATTAAATTATGTATTATTATTTATATTGGTATTATTAAAAATAAATAATCCCAAACACGAAAAAAATGTAGGAATATCCGTCTGATAGACGGTGATGGATAAGAAAAATCGCACTTATCGTGAGTTGAAAAAAACCGCCATGTTCTACCACGTGATCCTCTCATTGGGTATAGTCCAACTGAAGCTGTCAAGGCAGCCCACCCCAAAAATCCCACCACAGTTTTACCTACAGGCATCAAAGCCAATCCTTCTCGTCTGAGAGACGGATGCTCGGGGCAGAGGGTTAACGTAATTAAAGTGAAAATGAACTTTTTGTCTTAACCATTAATGGTTAAGAAAATTTAATAATAAAAACGATTTTTTGATAATGAATACTAAAATGTTTTAACCACCACTACTTTTTTATTGCTCATAATTCTATTTAAAAGTGGTTGAAAATATAAAACTTACGAGGTATCAACTTTTCAGTCACAAAGTAGAATTGAAATATTGATTGAATTATATTTAACGGAAGAGACAGTTTGATCTATTCAGAAGTATTGGAGAAATCATTCAATGTTTTCGTTTGGGGCTTATATATTAAATTATCTTTCAACTTCAGGGTGAATAACTAATGAATTATGTTTCTTTAAATGTATTAAAAAAAGGAGGGCTCTTTATCATTCCGAAACCCAATGATTTGTTTTAAAAAATTAATTCATTATAATCAATAAGAACTATAATAAACTGTGGTAATAATATGCTACTAATATAAGTAATATGTTATAAAGCACAGTTATAATACTAATTAATTCTAAATGTAGCCTGAATTTTTAAAATTAATTTTACGTTTTAGAACATTTTATTTATTTGTTACTAAAAAAAATAATTTAAATCTCTAAAAGTAACTTACATTCTAGCTTCATTGTAATAAAGCACTATTTCTCTTTCTTTAAACAAGATCAGGAATTTGACTGTTTCTCTAAACCACATTTACTTTATATAACATGAAACGTATTTAATTTACCAGAAAACTTAGGCATTTTTGTTTCTTATTTACCCAGACAAGATGATCGTTCTATTTTTCTCTTATAAATTTTGTATTCCCTTTTTTCCAACTATATTATTCAAGCTGTTTTTCGTATTTCTTTGTTCAAACATTAAACATTGACTTTTTTTTCTTTTTTTTTAAAAAAAAAAATGGTTCTGAGTGAGATAAAATAGATTAAAATATTAAACATTAAATTTACAATGTAAATTAATACTGTACACTCTTTCAATATTTAAATGTAAATGTAATTATACTCTAAGAACCGGTTTATTTAATAATGTATCAAAGAAATTCAAGCTAAAATCCTTCAAAAAGGAAATTTAATATACTATATTGTGTTGCTCTTAATTTATCATAGCCAACGCATTTTAGAATAAAACAACTTTTTTCTACAAATTCTTGGTAGAATGCATTATGTTTTATCTAAAAATAGTTTACGACCAGAGTAAAGAGCTATTACATTTTATGAGGATTAAGAAAATTCAGTATAAATATACTAGTATGTGCAAAAGTAAATTGCTTTCCATTTGGTTTCTTCTAAAATATGTATTGTAGAAAGTATTTATTCAAATAAAATTTAAACTTCAAAAGCATATTAGGGTTTTAAAACAAGGAATTACAATTTTTATTTAATAATAATACTTTATTTTAAGAAACATTTATTGAGCAGGAAAAAAATTGATAACTAAATAATTCCGAGTATAAAATAACACTGTGGTCAATTTTTAATGCAAAACCAATGGTTAGAGGGTATTAAAAGTTATAAAATACAACAATTTTACGTTTGGCTATGCCAAATATCCAATGATTGAATATTCTTTTTCATGAGCACATACAAAAATAAATACTTTTATTAATAAATATAAGCTAAAGAAATCGTTAGCCATATTCCAAATCTTATTTAGATAAAAGTCAAACATATCTGCCATAAATAGTTTTCAATAACATTAATTTTAGTAGCCTGGTATGTGTATTAATTTTTCTTTCTAAGTTAAATGCTTTGAAATAATACCATTGGTCACAAAGAGAAGGCAATATTTCTATGCAGGGGAAATGATTTTAAAATAAATAATAAAATGCATAATGAACATTTATGAATTTCTCTAAATTTTTTTTTCAGGACTATTTATTCTGCCTTTATGTAATACTATTTGATTTAAATGAATATATTATAACTATGACTTGAAATTACATATGTGCATGTTACAATAAAAATGGAAATAATTTCATAAATGTATGGTTTATTTTTAAGCGAAATCCTAAAAATTGCAATGTTTTTAATTTTCAACAAGGGATAAAGTACTCTTACAAAGTTCCAAAGGTATTATCTTGTGGGAATATATTAAGATTTCTTGAATGAGAAATATAGAGTTTAATATTCAAAATCATTTAGAAGCAATACTGATCCACCAATAACGAATTTAAAAAATATAATCAGGGTTTCGGGCTATATATGCATAGCAACATATCTTTTAAAAAACTCTATTGAACAACAACATTTAAAACATGATGTATTACTTAACATATAATGCTGAAAATGTTAGAGTTATTATTAGTTATCTTATTCTGATTCACATTAAAAGTATTGTTACGAATTTTGCGTAAATAGTGTAAATAATTTGTATTTGAGTGTTTAATGCATTTATATTACTCTATGTGTTATGTTTATTGCATGTTAAAATTGTACCAATCACAAGCAATGCCGCCCCTTACGTTATAATGGCGATTCAATGAGAACTTGGCGAAATCTTGGCGGTAGAGCCAAAATGGCATCATTTTTTGCGACCATTTTGGCGACTTTGGCGTCATTGGCGACCATGTTGGCAAGTTCGGAACCCTCTGGAATCTTCTAGAAAGTAGTGGATCTCTCCAATAATGTCACGAGCAGCTATATTTCTGGAAGTTTCTGTCGCACCTATAAATAAGATGCTCGCCGGGACGGCGATGAGTCTGGATTAAACCAGCGGGTAGTGAGGATTGTTTTGATTACCTCGGCTGTGCTTGTGAATAATCTTTACTTACGTGTATTTTTAAACACTGGTTATTGTGTTTGATTGCTGTTGAAGGTGTGAAGACCTTCGGATATTTACTCTGTGAATATTGCTACTGAATCCTGTATTTAAACGATTTGATTTTTGATAATAAATTCGCATCGCTCTAAAAGAACTGTTTTTTTTATGACTGTTTTGCATAAAATTCTCGAACCCTCGGATCTACGTAACAGTATATATGTAAATTTATTTAATTAATACTTTCAATTTTATAAAAATAAAAGCAAAAGTCATACATTTATTCAGCCATATCATCATTAATTAATTAATCCTTGATCTGCAGAATGAGCCGATGTTAATTTCATCAATACAGTTTTGTGGTAAAATTCAATACTTCCAAACACTTTTCGATTTAGTTATGCTGAAGGCTTTGGTTAATTGTAGCATGATTGGATTCGAGATGTTTTATGATATGACCAAGAGAGTCTTTTTCACTCCGAGTGAAGAATATCCGCGCTTTAAATAATTCGTGAGTTTTTTTTTCTGGAGTTTTGAGACTATCAATGTCTATTTTGTCTTCACGAGCATCTTTTTTCCTCCTTGTAAATTAGATATATATCATGCAAACTACAGCTGCAGTAATAGGAACTTGTTCATAAAATGATGAAAAAAAAAATTGCGATCATTTTAATACTTGCTATGTTAAAAACCCTCAGATATATTTACATATTTTTCAATATCAGTAAAATTGTGAATTTATATGCTGAATATTTACACAATTTATTGGTCTGTGCTTTGAATGTGTGCAAGCGCTTTGTACGATATCAATTCAACAGGAAATTAACGTCTCCAAAACCAGAGAGAACGTTTCCACATACTTGTAACATTGTTCATGTTAAAGCAATTATTTTTGTTTTTTTTTCAGAGAAGAAATAAATTAATAGTTTTCTTCTTTAAAAATATTGTACACCCTAATCTTAGGATTTAGCTCACTAAACTTCCAGCAACATTTAATTTTATTTATGAACATATTTCCAGTTCAAAATAATTAATGTCGCAATTTAATCAAAATACGATTAAGGTATGTTTTCTTTAAAATAATTTGTTTTCCCACATCTTTTAATATGAATATAATGATCAGGTTCAACATAAAATATATTATGTATTTAAATATAAAGAATATCTAATTTCAAATAAAGGAAGCTTAACAAGGAAATTTTTTCCAACAGTTAATAAGAGATTGCCATGCTATTATTTTTATACTAATTGCACAATAACTCGATTTCTCGCTGGTCATGGAAACTTTAAAAGCTATTTGAACAAATTTAATTTAGTTCCGTCATCTTCGTACTTCTGTAATATTTATGACGAGGCAAATGTAGAATATGTTTTCCTTCTGTGTTCCAAGTTTGGCAAAGAAAGGAAGTTCCTAAGATTGGCCCTAAACGGCATCAGTGTAAATTGGCCTACGAATTTTCACCAACTCATTTCCACCAGAAACGCTTTTAAAAAGTTCTGTAAACTTATCGTAAATATTTCTAATCCTACATGACTTTAATTTTTTTCTTCTTTCCTTTGTAATGTGTGTTTCATACTTACTTCTGTAAGCGCCGTGTAGTAGTTTCTGGTGCACGGGAATTTATAAACGTTTTTAATTAATATATATGAGTAATGTACATGGTTCTATATTCAGAAATATTGTTATCATTTATATACAACGCAATAAATTTCTGGTGTCAAAATAATCAGAAATAATAAATAACTATAAACATTTTACTAAGCATTCATTAAATCAGAAACTACTATTAATTACTATTCAAAATAGTAAGGATAAAAATTTTTAGATTAATAATAGTTTATTACTATAAATTTACATATTTTCTAGTTATAGTTACCTCCATATTGTAATATTAGATAAAATTACTTATTATTATTTAATTCATATATACTCTAGTGTTAATAAAGTTATGGTAATTTGCATCATTAATTTTTATTTCTATTCTTATAATATTTTTGTTAAGTGCTACATTTCAACCATTCACTGCTTTGAATCTGCATTAGAGACCAGAATCTGGCATTAATTTATTTATTGCACACATATTTAGCGCGGGCTCTACATTTTTAAATGCAATTTTTTGGTAAGTTACCTCTATCTTGTAATGGATTTAGATATTCCTATCCAATACTTTCAATAGGTTTTCGCTCAGTATTATTTACATAAAGGGAAAGGATGGATGGCCAAAAAAACATGTTCAACCGCACTTTTAAATGTTATTTTATATATTAACTGTGTCCTATGTCAGCAATGTTTATAATACTGCGGCATCCATTTTATAATTTTTAATTTCGGTTGCTCATGTGTCCTTCATTGTGAGATTTTCCTATTGTCTATGTGTTTTTCGAATGTGATTGATGGATGTTTATCTCTTGTTTGTAGAGGATTAGGCTATATATATATATATAAAAGGTTCGCTCTTCAGAAGTACTATTTTATAAAGACTGATTGTAAACTTTTATCGCATTCTTAACCTAAAATTAAATATTTTTTGTAAAATGGTGCTTATCAAACACCAAAGTTAAAAAAGAAACAATAACGAAATGTCTTTTTTATGCATGCATGCCTTTTTATGTTTCCTTTATATATTTCTGTTTAGATTGCATCTTCGTTTGAAAAGTTAAAATGATAGCAAACATTTTAAGCATTTATTACACTCAAACATTTATTGCTGCAGAATATCACTAGTTGTGATGACGCAGCAGAAACATTTACTACTTTCTGACAAAAATAAATATAAATAAGAGTACAGGAGTGAATACAAAAAAAAAATATATATAAAATTTATGGTCGTTGACTGTAGCACAAAATTGCTAACTTTCAAAAAAGCGTTTCTATCTTTTACTAAATTGAAAATATCTATGTGACTGTGGCGGTGGATATCTATATGAACTAGTACCAACATCACGCGTTGACGATCGTTTTGGCGTGATTGGTTACGTACTTGCGTTCGGAACGGAAGGTACCCAGAACGAATCTTCCCTCCTTCATGACTATATCATCAGAACTCGATGTTCTTCATTTCCTAATATTTCTTTTTCATAATAAAATTTTTTGATTGTAGCAAATATGACATTAAGCAAAAAGTAAAACATTATCTCTCTCTTTCTCGAAATCTCTCTTACTTTTTATTCTTTTTAGTGCACTCATTCGTATTTTCAACATGCTTTTTTCATATTTATTTCTGAATGCAATTCTTTTTTTTTTAAAGCAATTTTATCAGAAGCACATAAAAATATTTCTCACAATATCTAAAAGTTTTGAAATATTATTTATGGGTAATTCTCTCTCTCTCAAAATACGTTCATTACTCCTTCTAAGAGATTAAAATATCTGTATTTTTTGTTAAAATATTTACCAATAATGTCCAGCAACGCAGTTCAGTTGCTACGATAAACAAGCTACCCTTGTTTCCAGTTATCTCTTGAAAATTTTGCTTAAAAAAAATATTAGACTGCAAAATGGTACGATGTTTTGTAGTTGAAGATAACTTGTAACGGGTCTATCCACGAACTTTTCATTAATCAAATTGGGTAAAATTATTTTCACTAACTGTAAGTTCAGTTGAAAACTTTTCTCCATGAAGAAGTCGAGATTTAGGCAAATGAGAGCTTCTATGTATACGTTGGAATCAGAGTACGCGAGGATAGTCGACGATTCATAGTTGGTGGTGGAAAGTTGCGAGTGAATTGGGAATAAGATTACAATCGGAGGTCGCATAGTTAAGCAAAATATCTGAAGATAGTTCAAACGTAAGAGTCAAGAGCGTTCCAGTATTCAGTTAAGTACTTTTATTTGGATGTTAGTTAAATAAAGCCTTTGAGATTACTTTTCCGGGTTTATTATTGAGTGCATTCCCTATCTTTAATTGTGTTCGCTGATTAAGTAAAAAAAGTATTAAAAAAATTGAGTTAAAGTTACTATGACTGATATTTGCCCCAACCCTCAAGCACTAAAAACCCCAGGGTTATTACAAACTGTTTGAGGAAGAAACTCTAAAATTAGTAAGGAATATCAGTGTTTTAATTATATTAATTAAAATCAAACTAAATTAAATTATACAGAAGATTAAAATGGTAAACATTAGATTGTATTATTTAGATAGCACACACACACACACAAAAGGATGGAGTTTTGACAAGTTTTAAGTGAGAGATTATTAGAAGATGAATTAAAATGTTACATCTGTTATGAAAGAATTGATTTATTACATGTCTCATGCAATAAGGAATATTGAATTCTTTCTGGCATTCATTGTATTAATGTACGACATACATACTGGTAATATATATAAATATATATATATATATATATATATATATATAGTTGTGTTGTTTGATGGTCTTTTCGAAATTACAGTGACTCTTAAACTTAAGTTACCTAATTAAAGTCAAATTAAGTTTAACAGGTTTTGTGTTTTTCTCATTCTACCTTTAAAGAAAGAGAAGTAATCTGAATGCAATGATTATTTCAAATAAAATAATTAAATAAAATTGAGGTAGTAATTTTCTTATCAGAGTAATTTAAACAACTTGTTTATAATTGGCCCTTCATTGCACATATATGAAACTTAAATAAGAAAAGAAAAAGTACCAGAGGGAACCTCATTACAGAAAAATAATGAGAAAATTAATGTCTAAAAAGTTGAATTCTTTCAAAAAGAGAAAAGAAACTTTTAAATATCTAAGTCTTGGTTTAAACTTTTGAAGTGTTACGTATAATTTATTTCTAAGTTAAAATGGCTCAAGACTTTCCTTTCACAACATGAAACACAAAGCAAAGTTCCAGACATGTTTTTGAATACTATTTTATTATAAAAGTTTCTGCATTTGTTCTACCATAGAGGTAAAAAGATTTCAAATAATGTATTTGAAATAGTTTTAAAAAAATGCATTTGAATAGTTTTATAGTTTAAATAAAGTTCAAATAAGAAAAATAGCACATTTTTTGTTGTTAATATTTTCTAACAACGAATTTTTAGTCTCATCATATTAATATTGCATTATTAAGTCACCTTTTTATTCGAAAAAGGGCAAATATAATCTTATTTAACAAAACTGCAGTGTGTTGAACCTTTTTTTTTTAAAACTATTTGGAAATAAAATTAGATAAAAAAATAATTAGATAAAAGCGAAATATCAGTATAAGAAAATTATTTCGTAAACATAATTTTTGAAGATCTTTTTGGGATGAGTTGGTGTTGAAACAAGAAAATAAATAATTAAATTCAGAATGTAAACATATGTTATGAAAGTTTGAATTGGATAATACACATTGTATTATGTTGCTGCTTAAATTAATCTGTAAAAATAAACTTTAGAATTTTTTTTATTAGAAGAGGAACATTTTTATTTATTTTAAGTTTGTTTAAGGAAACTCTGGTACATTGCTTCAAAAAATTTCAAAAGGATATAAGTTTATTTCCACATTTAAAAATAAAATAGTGATTAAAAATTGATGCGCTTGCAATGCAATATGATTTCATCATGCATACATATCACTCTGGGTTTTAATTGTTTTTTTAAAACACAGTTTTATTTTTTCTCCCAAATGTATTATTAAAATCAAAATTTATCGATTTATTTTGCTTTTACCTAAATAAAGTAATAAAATTTGTTACTTACGCTCTATACCGCAACTAATTTTACCAAATCAATAAAACAACTCCAAATCAAAAGATATTGCCAAATGCTGCCATAATATGAGCGAACAAGTACTATATTGTCTTTGTACATGCATGTGGACATTTTCCACTATTGGCTGCTTATTGCGGCATTTGGTGACGTCTTTTTATTTGATGAATAAGTCAACGGTATAATATTATGTTTATAAAATTTGTATATAAAGTAAGAGGATTAATTACAGATTCAGCATTTAAATAAAAAAATAATAATGCATTAATTATATGTATAGATTCCATCACTAACCACAATTTATATTTTTTCATTAAAATAAATATCTGAAAATAAAGTACAATTTTAATGCTAATCTCACGTATCCGAATTTATCATATTTACTATATTTTCACGATTTCTACTTTTCTAATAAACATATTAATAAAACTTTTTTAATATGTTTACCCTATGATTGATTCTAATTATATACATACATATTTTCATAAAATGTTGCTTTGAATTGGCGTGTGCCAAGTTCTTCCTTTTGCTGTTGAATAAATCATAGGGAATTACAAATTTATCTTCTTTAATGAAACTGTACTGCCTTTAAATAATTTAATTTTATAAAATGTAAAGGAAAATGTTATTTCTTTAGCTTAAAATAAGCATTTCCAGGCCACATTGTTCTTTGCCATTTTGAAAGCAATATGTTAGTATGAGTAAGCATGACTCAGAAGTAATAAAAATTTTCCGAGAAAAAAAGTCAATTTGTGTATTATTTTTGTAATATTCTATGTACATGTTTTTTCTTTTAAATAAATGATAAAGATATGTACGTAAGAAGGGGTGATTCGTGAGAAGCATAAAAATTGTATAGTATGTTTACAATATACTTTATTGTTTCGAAACTGTGTACAAAAAAGGTTATTATTATTTCTGTAAATACATTTAAATCAAACTTAACGGTAATGTCACAAAATGCATGTTAGAAATACGTAAACACAAACACACTAAAAAGCTTTTTTTGACATTCTAGTAAATCCTCATAAAAAATGCTCCATAAAAGGAGACACTGGCTCATGTAATTTTATTTCGTTATATGCGGACACGAAATTTATAAGTGAAAACATTTTCAGTTTTAAACCATTATTGAAGGTCGAGGATGGCACCCAAATTATAACTTACTATCTTGATTTTCTCGCTATATCAATAAACGTAGGGCTTTTAAAATGCTGAGTTTTTTTGTGCGTGCTGGGAGATCAGATATTTCACTAATAATGGCGAATGTAAACTTTTTAATTAGTGACCATGCACTCCTACATAAAAAAGCTGCTTGTTCTATCTTTCTCTATATCAAGCACCCTCTGAAGTATATATTTGAAGCTCTAAATCACCCTGTAGAATTATTGAACTTTAGACAATTTAATTTCAGGTGTAGATACATAAAAGTTTGCAAATTATTAACTAAGTTTTGAGCCGCAAATAGCAATAATATTATACAGTTAAACCTGTTTTTGTGCGGTAGATAGGGACCGCATAAAAATAAACGCACAAAAAAAATATTCAAACATTTTATAAATTCTTACATATAACAAACTAATTCATGAGAATACTACAGATTTTTTTTTATGCCTTGAATAGGAATCGCATAAAAAAAGTCGAATTTATAAAATATACCGATTGTTTACGAAATTTATGTAAGAGTACTTCCATAACAAAATAAATAATTAAATATTTAAATATTTTTAAAAACATATAGTATCTCATTGTATACATGGTTAAGTTTTCAAAATGCACATACCTAATTCATTGCTAATCATCGTAATCCAAAGCCCTGTGATGAATAATCTCAAACTCGCTTTCCTCACTTGAAGGTACAATTTCAATTGACTTATTTTTTGGCAACATAAAGTAACATATAATTTTTTGGTCGAAGGTCGGGTGGTCAATTGCTTGTAAATGTCACGATAACCAGACATACATGATTGAAGCCCTTTTTGGTAATTTTATAGTACTTTCTTAATTGGTATCTGTTTTATGAAAGTGTCTTTCCAATTTGTTGGAAAGTTGGAACCCTGTATATTTTTATCCACTCTCAAAGAATCCGGTTCTTCTTGTCCGTCTTCATAATCAATCAAATTATTGATAATGTCACTGTCATTGAAAGTTTCGTCTTCAATCAAGTGTGGGCTGCTGGAGCGTTGAGAGAAAGCAACTAAATGCGCATTGTCGCGAGACTGTCTATAACAAATAAACAGAGTGTCTTGCAGTGTCTACAATTCAGTGGCATAGCGTACTCCCCCGTATCACGGGGAGGGTGCATGACTCTAGCGGTCCAAGGCCTGATTAACGCTAAATACGTATTTACCTAGTTCATAAAATATTAAAGGCAAAACCTGACTTTAAGGGGTGGGAGGTCCTAACATTCCCCATTACGCCACTGGTAAATAGATACAAAACATTGCAGTGACGCCAAAGTCATTGAAATTCATATAGTGCATAAAAAAAAAGATCGCAAATAAAAAATCGCATAAAAAAAGACCGTACAAAACAGGTTCTACTGTATATATACGTATATCCCCTCTAACTTTTGTAAAGTTTTCTATCCATAAATTTGCTCCTTACGTAAGTATAATGTTAGTGTGCTAAAAATTGTATTTTCTTAAATTTAGAAATGCGTTACAAGTTGCGCATTGTATTATTAGACTATCCCTTAATTATACTGAACTGAGGAAATTCCATTTTTTTTATTCTCACAGCAAAATTTTTCTTAAAAATTTCTCTATTGTCTAAATACACTTCGTCAACTGGATAAATTTAAACAATTGACATTTTGTTATACGTTATATTGCAAGTCATGGTCACTTATATGGGGCATTTTTCTTTTTTTTAATTTACTATATCCTAGAAAAATTATCTTTTGACGAGCTAAGGAAAATAAAAATTTCAAATAATGAAAATTATTTGCCGCTTGAGTAATAATCTGCCCTGAGAAGTAAAATTTCGTGAAAAAAGTATGATTCTAAGAATCACCGATAAGTTTATTTGTGGCACTGAATAATGCTACAAAATTTCTAAAAAGAAAATAATAATAATTCACACAAAATAACTGTGAGACGTGTTATTTTTTTAACATTTACATTGATTTCTTCTGAGAGTTAATTAGAGTAATATTAACGTCGCACTATAAAGCATCACAAATGCTAATGGCGATAGAACTTATCAATCTGGGCCACGGAGAAGATGTGAGAACCTCAACTGGACTGGAACCCCTTCAAAAAATACCATTATACGCCCCTTAACAAGATATGTCTTCCGTGGCATCAGCGCTCGTGCTCCTGACAAGTCAGGAGTCCACTAGGCTACCACATTTATGATTATCTTCCGCTCATACATCGTTCATTGAACAAAAATGTTTTTAAAAGTGGAGAAATTTTTCTATTTTTTTTCTTGTATATTTTGAAAAATTATTTAATACACAGATATATAAATGCTATTTGTCTAAATGTGGAGTTTGAGATGTGAGGAGTAGGAAAAAAAAAGAACCAAAATTTGTGAATTCAAAATATTTATTATACGTGCAAAAGATTCAAAAAGCACACTTTTATGTGTAAAGTTAACAATATTTTTTAATTTTTTTCCGTAAGACGCTAGTTTTTTCTTTACCTTTATTAAAGAAAACTATATATACAAATGGTAAACACATTTGATATTTGTAATGATTTGACTCTAAATATCAGGGGTGTCCATACTTTTGGTATCCGTGGTCTACTCCACATTTAAAAAATCAAAGGCGGTCTACCAATGGCAGAGCTAAATTAACATAACGTAAATTTTTATATATAAATTTTCGGTAACAAGAAAAAATGGTAAATTATCTAATTTTTCTAAAAAAACTTAATATTTATAAAATAAAAATTTACTGACGAAAATAATCAAAGTATTCATACATCAAAAACTGACCATCCTATTCACTTCGTTTAGTTGAAATTTGGATATAATCTAAGCATCCCACTTTGTCAAGTTGTTTCTATTTAATTCTTCACTGTAAAACGACAAATTCATTGTATTACTTTGCACAGTTTGTTTTAGGTTTTAAAGCGTAAACTGTAGTTCATATTTATTTTAAATAATTCATTAATTCATAGTCATAAGTCATAAATTAAATTGTTAATATCAGAGGTCATTATCGGGATTTTCCCGCGGACTACCTAAAATAACCACCCCTGCTATATATTGATGTTTTATTTTTAATGCATAAAAAAACTGCAATATGTTAAACTAAATATCATTCTTTACAGTTAGAGTTTTGAGGAAATTCGGGTACTGATTTTGATATAAAAATCCCATTGTTGTTTTTTCTTTCTTCCACATCACACAATTTTCTAAAATGCTTCAGTCGCAGCATTCCACCATTGAGGTGTGATGGAGAAAATTACCATTTAGTTTGATATAATTAAACGTTAAATTATTATAAACTCTACGAATGAAATACAGCTTTCACTTAGATTTCGCTAAAGTTTTGACAAAAAATATCATTGCAATTTTTGTTTTTAGTGTTAAAATGTTAATATTAAAACATGAACTATGAAAAGTTTGTTACTTACCTACATTTATATTACTGCCAAATATGTAAATTTTTAAAGTAAAATATCTTAAATAAATAAACAGATAGAAGATATAGGAACTTTGCAATTTTTGTTTTATATAAATGGTTGTGAAAAAAGGAAAGTTAATATTTTTCTCTCTTATTTAACTAAAAGTTACTGTCAAACGTTACACTTACCTTTCCACGCTCATGGACGTTAACGTGAGTACGGAGCAAATGGCTGACACATTCTGGACATAGTGGACGAATTTACAACAGAATTCCCCCAAGGTCCACGAATATGAGAAGAGTTGACCAAACTAAAACACGAAAAATGTATATCAATCACATGTTAATGCGTGTAAAGTAAAAATATAGGTTTTGAGGGTTTTTTTCAGCCATGCATATGATTTAATATTAATTTGAAACATTTTTAATACATTAATAAAAATGATATTATTCAAGGTTTTTAAAAAGAATTGATCATGAAGAAAAATTATAAAAGTTACTAATTTATAATGAATATTTAATTCGGCCACATAACCAGATATTTGTAACGTTGCTCTTTGTATAACTATTAACACTGAAGGCTAATCTTGCTCTTCCCTTTTAAATTTCTATTCTAGAATAAGTAAGAAATATATAGGAATACTTTTTGTTACCTCCCCCCTCCCACCCCGACTTCTCTTTCAAAGCATTATTCAAAGATACTGAGTTTTGTCTTAAAGTCTGACAATCATGAAAATTTTGGTTCTGATATTATCAGACCCAGTTTCGTAAGAAAGTTGTCAAAATGTATTGGTAGTCTTAACAGAAAAGTAGCATTTTTTTTCTAATAATTATTTCTTATTACGCATCACTGTAAAGTTTTCCAAATATGATTTTAAATGTAAGACACTTCCTCACTTGTTTCTTATCTCTTATTTGCAAAAAAAAAAATTAATTAAAAAATAAATTTTAAAAATGTTTTATTACAACATTTAAATATTATTATATTCGATAGGTTAGAATGAAGTAAACCATACATAAAAATTGAAAATGCACTATGAATTAGAATATTTTCATGTTGAATGATTATTAATGTCATTGATTTTTTCCAGTACCAGCAACACCGCATTAATCATGGATTTATTATTTTTTTTTTAATTTTAAATTCCACACTAATTTAAAGTTTTTGTATTTGTAAAGTCATTTGCTTGAAATTATGTATAATGTAATTGGATAATTAATAATTTAGAAATTTTAATTAAACACACACAAAATAATATATGAAATCTTTTAATGTTAAATAATAAATGCACAATTACTCAAATCCAGTAACAACACTTTATTGTTTATTTATCATGCACACAAAAGGATTACGTCCAATATTTCAATTTTTAAATCTTGATTGTGGAAAAAAATAATGTTATTGATTAAAGAAGACGGAAATACTTTTATGAGTAAAAGTATTGATAGCATTTTAAAGAAATTCAGAAATATGAAGAACAATTCAAAATGTATTCGATTAGGATACATGCAATCCATTTCGAAGTTTATTGGCCTTTCAAATTTCAAGAGCTATATTTAAACATAGGCGAAATTAAAGAAAAACATAGTCACAACTGGTATAAGAAGTATAAACATGATATCAAAGGAAAAGAAAGACAGAAACGGAAATTTAGAAATTCTATTCTTGTAAAAGAAAATAACGTTTGGATGACGAAAGCTCTGTGAAATAAAAATACAAACGCTGACAAGTACATTCGCTCTCGACGAAAAAATATCTCAGAGATATTCTTGGTTCCAGATAAGAAAAGTAAATAGTGCATATCGTCAAAACTTTCCATCGGGGGAGAGCTGGTGTCTACTCATGATATGACAGGATATGTCAACCAAAAGAAATTCCCGTAGTAGATAAATGTATAGAGAAGACCAAGTTAGCAAAACATCAGATAGTACGTAAATCCGAAAAAACCAACAGTGTGACGTGAAATTCACACTTCAGAGGCACATTGTTACACTTAGAAGTTGTTGAAAGCATAGTAGTAAAAAGATATGCACTCATACATTATGGAACAAAGCAGAAAAATAAACTTTATTGACAGAATGGTGTTAGGAAAAACATTGTCTGGCCATATGAAGAAAAACAAAAAATCAATGACCACGTTGCAATAATTACGTGATACCGTTTGTTTATACGCAATACCCAATTCTCCAGCAGTTATTAGATAAAAACTACTACTTTATCCGAGGCATCTATTCCAGCTATTTGCCGGAGGATGCAATCTTGCTCCCAAGCGTCTCGCTCATGTTAGATTGGGTTTAAATCAGGAGAGGTTCATCTGTTGGTTCATTCAACGTGATGCCTAACTTCATAAAAATTCCAAGACCATTCTTACAGTCCTATTAATTGAAATTAGTAGCATGATCTACTTATCAACTGAAACTGAAAATCGTTGTTTTACTGAAATGACAGGACGAGGAAATCCATTGATGAGATGTCCAGGTCTTATATTATTGACACTACTGTAAATGTTACAGCTGATTGGATGACGTACATGGATTGCAACGATAGGGACGACGGACATGTAGGTCACTTTTGTGCAGACGTTGCCACAATAAATCATCTGTTGTCCTTTGCCAACTGCTGAGCATTGCAATGACGTCAGAAGAAGCCCGGACTATCTGCAGGGCAACGATCATGGCTGCTTCCTTTGTCTGTAGCATAGAGTCACGAGGACAGTCTAACGACTAAACTAGATACGGAGTTGCATTACACCGTCCTTTTAGGTGTATATCGGTTCTCCATGCACGATCGTGATGAAAGCATCCGTATCTGGAAGCACAGAGATAACGCATCTAACCTTCTGGCAATTGATATCATCATACCTGCACTTGGAGTGATACGTACAGTCGTTGAGTACATGGTGCAGCTAGTGTTACATTTCACAAAACTTAAGACTGATGATTGTACGGAGTCTTCGAGGGTTCGGGGACGTCATCTTTCAAAAAAATAACTCATGACTGTCTGTAATCCACAGAGAAAATTTAACACGATGTGTGAGTAGTGTCTGACTATTACTCTCTGAGCAGCATGTTCTCCAGATCGATTATCTATACAGATAATTTAGTCACAGATTTCTTGAGACTCGGCCACAACATCTCTCCAATTTCTATGATTGATGAAATTTAGCATAAAGTAGCATGGAAAGACTTGTCAGTATATGTCCTTCAAAAGCAGTTCAGTGTCTAAGAGGGTTGAAACCGTTTTAAATGTCTGAAGTAATAGCTGTGTGAGCTAATTTTAGAGCAGGTTCATTTAATGAGGTTTTTAATCAGCTATTATGTATTACGCTAAGTACAATATGTAAAATTTTGTTATTTGCTTTCTTTCCTGGTGTTGCTGTTTTACTGGACAGTAACATATAAGTATATATAATGAGTAGCACTAATGTGAAAATTTTTTCCATTAGATGGCAGCATTTTCCGGTAAAGTGATACATAACTGAAAGAGCGTAGAACAGAGCGAAAATACGCCCTGCGACATAGATCCAGAGAAAGAATGCGAGACTGACAGAAAAGAGCTACTATAGAGCCTTAGCATGAATTACAGGCCCAGAGTGGCAACGACGAAAACGTTAGATAGAACAACCGTCATAAAAAGGCAATGGCATTAACGAAAGTAAAATAGATGATTTCTGCATATAATATGTTGTGTATCGGGGTCAATAAATGCGTTTGTCTTGTTAAAGTTTTGATTTAATCTGTTAACTTACAAAAACTCATCCATGTAAATATATATATATATATTTACATGGATGAGTTTTGGTTGGCGCCATCAAACTAGTTTAACCCCACTTATCGGTCCTTAGTCCGAGGTTGCA
>BMAV01027779.1:0-13097 GCA_019973955.1 Trichonephila inaurata madagascariensis | reverse complement strand
GGGACTTGTCTTGGTACAAAATCCACGCGTTGTTGCTCCACAGATCTGGTATTTTCTTCCTCATTCTTTTTCTAAGTTTTCTCAGGACCTCAATGTAGTACTGCTGTTTTACCATTAGGCCTTGAGGTACACATTCAATCATGATGGTGCCATTAATATCGAACAAAAATGATGATTACGACCGGTTTTTGTTGTCACAGATCGACCAGAACGTTCATCATCTTTAACAACCTTCCCCGCTGCCCATCCGGTATAGTGGTTAGCGACGCTGACTGCTGTCCTGAAGGGCCGGGGTTCGAATCTTGGAAGACATAGATGTTTGTAATGTATGTGCCTTCGCGGCATGGGGGTACTTTAAACACCGTTGAGCGCATGTCCCCCCGTGGGGTTTGGGGGCAGGGATAATGGGTGGGAAACCCCGCCCCCCCCGGGTTTCCCCCTCAAAATATGGGTGGAACCGAGCTAAATCGTACTGTCACCTGTATAGTGCTCAAGACTACTGTCAACAACAGGCGTACATCTAGCCTCTTGCCGTGATGAATTTCGTGGGCCTCAATCTGACTACGTCAGACAGGTGGCATTAGCAACAACAACAACCTCCCGATCTTCCAAAGAGTGTTTGTGCCATTCAAAAATGTGATGTGCATTATGTGTTCACTATGTGATATGTAATTATCTCCAAACATTCCTTTAACATTGTAAAACATTCAGTTGAAGTTTTTTTCTTAATGCACTAGAAATTTTAAATTTATGTGAAGCTTCATTTTTAAGTTTATCATGATCGCAGAGTACTTCGAAATAACAACATCTTACATTCCAACCAGGATAAAAAAAAAACTGAACGAAAACAAGGTGGTAATGTGCCGCCAAAAGGGGAAGATCAATCAACCATTTTCCCTTTTCATTTCAAAGCCAAGGCTGGGAGGGATGGCGAACTTGGCGCGGCTTCATGGCACGTTTTCTATTTTGGGGCGCAACGATCAAAAAGGTTGCATTTTTTCGGAAAAAAAAAGTTCACACGAAAAATTTCGAACAAAGGGTAAAGGGGGGTTTGGGGGGGAACACAAAGTTTGTTATTGTCTTTCCTTATTACGTCTTACCAATTTTTTATGATGCAAAGTTTGTCTACATAGCATTGTCAATTTTTGATAAAATGTATTTTTTAAAATTTTGTGTTATATTTATGATTTTTAAGTGTTATTTAACATGGCTAATTCAGCAAAATAATAAAAAGGACAAGATAGTAAGTGTAACAGCGAGTTTCAAATTTGGTGAATCTAGAAATATGGCATTATTAGTAAAGACGACAAAGTGGTGTATGTTTTATATTCTGGAACAGTGGTATGCAGAACATAGTCTGTAAAACAGCATTTTGAATCAAATCGCAAATCCTCTCGTCAAAAAAGTAGATCACAACAAAAATAATTAATTGCTTCAAAACAAGAGATGACCATTTAAGCATTCTACTAAAGTAATCTCTTACAATCCTAATGTAAATTATTTATCATCCACAATTTGCAACAACAGAACTCACACTAATGTTACTGTTTGAATAAAAGGTTTAAAAAAACGTTTAATATACATCAAAAGGTATTTTTTTGTTGTTAAAAAAGAGGGGTTTTGTGTTCTTAGTATATTTAGTTTTATTATTTTTCCAATAATCACAAGTCAAAATTATTTGATGGCACGTCTATACCTCATTAAACACTTCTTTAGAAAAAATAGCACGTTGATCCATAAAGGTTCACCACCCCTGGGCAAGGGCATGCGCAGTCCGAGATTTTAACTGCCACACTTTGTAAGAAATTGAAGAAGAAAAATATATTAACTAAAGTATTCCCCTAGTTGAATTGCAATTTAGATCATCTTGGACTTCCTGAATATTTTATATTTTGTTGTGAATTACAGTTGAGTTTTTTCCAAATGTTTATCATTTCCGAACACAATGAATATTATTGAATGCAAGTTATATTGTGGTGAGGAAGGTTACTTAAATAATTTCCTTTTACATATTTTGAGTAAAAAAAAAAGGCTAAGAAAGAGGTGGGATTAATTCTGGTGATGCTTTGAGGAGGGACAGTTTTTACAGAGCAGGGGGCAAAAAGGGGGCCGGGGGTTTGACCCCCCCCAAAGCCCTAGATTTTTTTTTCCGATTGATTATAATTTAAGTATATATTACGAAAAATTTTAAATTAAGTTTTTTTAGTAATGATTAATTTTATTAATTAATGCTAATTATTTATTCAATAATTAGTTACTGTTTTGTTCTCCCAAATCGACAAAATCAAAAGGAGCATAATACAAGAATGGTGAACTTTGAACTCGGCCCCCCCTGAAATTCCGTGTCCCTACTATAAAAGCTATTATTATATTATGAGAACATGTGGCATATTTTGAAAATAAATAAATAAAACCGCTATTGGATTTTTCAAAAAAATGATTATATTTAGCAAAACATGTGAGGTGATTATTTGGATGAACAAATACCCAAAATGCTTGAAATCTAGAAATCTGTCCATACCTCAGTAGAAACTTCTTTCCTAGAAACATTGCAAACTTTCATTTAACTTCAAGTATGTCTATATATACAGGTCTAATTTCCAATAGTTTTTTCACCCATGAGTTTGGCAGACCACGGTTCTGGAATAGCTCTGAGAATCCATAAGACGACTCTCGTGGCGAGTGGTGCACTCACGTATCGCCATTTGGGCTCTTCCGCTAGCATGGCATTTTCTACATCCCGCAGGAGGTAACTGTAGTTTTTCTCTTGTTCTGACTCTGAGCATTTAGTTTTGTGCACCTTTTTTTTAGTTTTTTCAAACAAATGGAGCTTAGAGTTTCTCTCCTCGGGTGACAGACTTTTCCAAATTTCGTCCAGATGGCGCTGCGTCCACTACAAGAAAAGAAAATACGGTGAAAATCGTTTGGCATGAAACTGAGAGGACTGAAATATTTCTTCGTGTTAAAAGAATTTCGTGTTAAAAGATATTACATTCGCACAAAAAAAAATGCATATATATTTAACAAAATTAAGTTTATTATAATACATTTTATTTACATAGATATGTATATATGCATGCATTCAGTAGTGCACACAGGAATTTTTCAAGGGGTGGGGGTGGGGGTCCGGGGTCGAAAGTTCACCATTCTTGTATCATGCTCCTTTTGATTTTGTCGATTTTCGGGAACAAAACACAGTAAAAACTAATTATTGAATAAATAATTAGCATTAATTAATAAAATGAATCATTAATAACAAATATTTAATTAAATTTTACGTACTATACACTTAGAATTATAATCAATCGGAAAAAAAATCGAGGACTTTGGGGGTCCGGACCCCAGGATACCTCCCCTTGTGTGTTTTCCACTGCATGCATTTAATGATGATCAATGAAACAAAAAAATTCACAAGAACTTAATGAAATTTAATGCAAAATTTTCAAGTTTTTTAAAAAACAAAATATTCATTGAGTTTCTGGAAAATAACCTGGTATTTTTCTTTACATTGTCTTTTTCAGCATCAAACTGTTAACAAATTGTTCGATTTCATCCATTTTGTTATTATTTCGCCATTAAAATGTGCATCTAAAGAACTGCGCATACTTTTCATGATGTTCCCGTGGGAAAAAGAGCTGCATTATTCATTTCATTTTCGTCATCGGAATCTGCATCAATGATGTTTTTTGAGCTTTGAATAAACTTCAAAATGTCTTTGTCTACCATAATTGGGGCTGAACACAACTGCTATATCATCAACGAATTCTTCCGATGATACAGCAGGACAGTACTATAATACAGATACTTTCTCAAACATTTCATTCCCAGAAGGGAAATCTTTTCGCTGTTAAGTAATTTTCATTTAGTGTTAAGAGAAAAAAATGCATGAAAATACGTAGTTTGCCAGGACCGTTGTATTATTTCGTGTTAACCGATATTTCATCTTAACGGTTTTCGTGTTAAACATATTTCACTGTATTTATTTTTAGATTCTTTGTCTCAACAGTTAACAACATCCGACATTAAATCAACAAAAAAACTAATTGTACATATAATTTTTTTAGTTCCATTGTTTTTTAGCATGGGTACCAAAATTGGATCAAAAACACGACAGTTTAAGGAGAAAAGCAGCTGCCTCAATACTGCTTTACGCTTTCGTTAATGAGGGCGTAGAACCATATTTCCTGACTCATATTTATTTATCAATGCAAAGATCACGTTATTTGTTTTATATGCATTTAATTAATAAATATTCTTTTAAAATAAATTAAGACATCGAATTTAACAATACTTAGATTATTCATCTCTAATTTATATACAGAAGTAGATGTTATATCTTAAATTATCTTATATAGGGGAAAAAAGCCATCTTTGTAAAAGAATGACATGGCAAGAACCAAAATTCGAAAATGTACAAGTGGGGATAGTTTTTAAAAACTTGATTTTTAACGTAATATAATACAGGCAATTAATAATTCCGTTTCGCATAAATCTTGTTTTTTAATGCAGCCATTTATTCACCCTTTTTTTACTTGGAAATGTATAAAAAAAAGAATTTTATTTTTTTTACTTTTATAAACTGTTGAAACTGTTTTTACTGTGTTTTAGAATCCTGAAAAATCTCCCCAATTAAAGCTTTAAAATTGGTTTTAAAATATTATCCAGGCAGAGAAAAATATGCAAAAAACTATAGCATTTTTTGCATTTGTAAAGAAGATTTTTTTCAAAATATTAAAATGTATAAACCTAAACTCAGTGGCGCAACAGCCAATGAGTGCCAAGACCTACTGTATTCTCAGTATTCGTGAACTTGGGCACTGAGATGCAGGAGCAGATGTTCCAGTCAGGTAGTCAGTCTGACACGAAACCCACAGTGTTTAGCTCCCAAGAGAGTTTGGTACTTCTTTATCGACCCCCTGAAGGAATGAAAGAATGAGTCGTCCTTTCCCAGCCCGAGATTTGAACCCCGGACCTGGGATTAAAATATGTATAAGCTATATATATCATTTCGCATTTCTTTATCTTTTTTACATAGTAGTAAAAAGAAATGTAAAATAGTGTATAATTGAACGATCCTTGTGGGCAATTTGTCCTTGTGTAGATTTTTGCGGGCAATTATATGTATAGAATCATGAAATATATACATTTTTGTCCTGAAAGCAATTTGCCTTTTTACATTTTTTTCGCTTACCTATCACTGAATAGCAATTTATAATGAAAGAACCTAAAAAGTCTTATTAAATGAAACAGTTTATCGCATTGTAATACAAGTGCATCTAAGAAAATTAAACGATATTTTTCTGCAACTTTTCCTTTTTCTTTTTTCATCCTCCCTCCTTTTTGGGGAAGGCCTAAAAACGAGTTTAGAAAGGTGGATATAGAGTATAATAATAATGATGTGGGAAGTAAAAACTAATATCTATAAAGTTACAGCAAGCAGCGTAAGAATAAAAGATCTGGTAACGCCTAGTATAATTGCATTTCTATGGTATGCACAATATTGAAGCAAAAAATTTGATAAATTAGTGAAAAAACTGTACAAAACCTCAATTAAAAAATTAATGCCTTAAAAATAATATTTTTGACAAATTGCCTTTGCACATACACTTGTCTCTTTCTTTTACATGTATGAATGTATAAGGATTTATTTTGTTCCAGCTTAAGGTATCCAACTACGTTCGGAACCGTGATTTTGCAAAAGCGTATAAATGGATAATATTTATGATATTTAGTGTCACTTAGATTAGAAAATGTATATAAAATTGTTTTAAGAACAGTATTACAATAAAAAATTATTTAAGTACAATATTTTGACAAAAAATGAACACAGAATGACTCATTTCCAAAATATTCTCCTTTTGTGAAAAATGCTTCCATTATAATATTTTGCCTGTATATAGCTCTGACCTCTGTACAAAGGCTCAACTAGAATGTTTGAGATATATAACTTAGAAGTAGGTTTATCCATGTTTTACGACAGCAGAGGTGAGACATTTTAAGAAAAAACGCCGATAATTATTTCAATGGGTTTTTAACTCTGAAAATAATGTGAATTTTTCAAAAATCATAGTTGAGCCTTTGTACAGAGGTCTGAGCTATATACAAGCAAACTATTATTAAAATAGAAGCATTTTTGACTAAAGGAGAACATTTTGAAAAAAGGTTATTCTAAGTTAATTTTTTGCCGAAATATTGTATTTAAATAATTTTTGTCAAATGTCCTTAAAACAATTTTACTGTTCTAATCTAAGTGACACTAAATATCATGAAAATTATCCATTTATGTGCTTTTTTAAAATCACGGTTCTGAAAGTAGTCGGATATCTTAATATATTTATTCAGTAAAAAAACCCATCAATATAAAAGAATATTGCAAAGTTTTTATGGGAGAGGCTGGTACAAATTAACTTCATTTTAATTAATAATTAATTTGAACTGGGGAAAATTAACTTGCGGTAGGGCATTTTTCTTACATCTTAGAGTTTGGTCATAAAACGAATTAGAAACTTCTTTCTACACTTCCATATATACTTACTTGCATAATATCCGTCGTGGTGGAGAAGTCTCCAGGTTCTACGGTCGCCACGTGGACCCCCTTTTCTTGAAGCTCGAATCGAAGAGTGGAGAAAAATCCGCTTAGAGCATGTTTTGTAGCTGCATACACAGCAACTCTGGGATAAACTAGTCGTGCCAGAATACTTGTGATAGTCACAATGCGACCTTGTCAAATAGATGAAAGTAATATTAAAAAGTGCCCTGAGCAATACGTAGCAGTGCTGTACATAAGTGAGGGGTTTGAGGGTTCAAACCCTTCCCATAGAACAGTGGTATTCAAATTGTGTTCCACGGAACCCTAGGGCAGGGATGGCGAACCTTTTTGAGTCGTGGGTCAAATTTCGTTCACATTTTTTTAGTACTATTGCGTGGGTCACTAATGCCCATATGCACCAGAGTTAAATTAAATTTTTTTTTATTTTTTTTTTTTTTATTTTTAAAGCTAAACATCTTTAAGATTCAATTGGCTAACGGCACTATGGAAGTCTCTTTCTTCAAACGTAACTGAGCATAACCTTGCAAAAGTACATTTTATCCAAAGAAAGTGCTTTAAATATGGTTTTTCGATTGTTTTCTTTGGTTTTCGATTTGTTTTCAACAAACAAAATGTGAGTAAAATTGTACACTTTATTTGATATTTTGTAGACATTTTTGCTTTATTTCAAATATTACATACTTTCGTATACATTTGTTGTCATTTGTGCGTAGCTCTTTGAAACTGTAATGATCAAACTGAAGGTTATAGACAGCATTTAAATTGCATTTGTGACAATTTGTTTGAAAAAATTCAAACAGAATCTAAATAATCCACACAAATTAGAAAATTTAAATAAACCTGCGTAAACAAACAAGTGATTGCCTAGTAATAGTGGGTCAGTTAAAAAGTTTGTGTGGGTCAGTGTCTGACCCACGGGTCATAGGTTCGCCATCACTACCCTAGGGTTCCACAAGGAGTACCAAGGGTTCCATGAGCACACTGAAAATCTAGAAGAAAATTATAAATGTGTGTACAAAAGGGATTCTCATTCTCTATGAAGTTTGTATAACCACAAAACCCAGTTGTAACCAACTTTGGCCGATAACGGAGCCCCCGAAATCGATAGGTGTGCCTACCCACAAAATAGTAGTTTTCAATTTATATTTAATTGTTTGTGTGTCGTCATAATAAATGTTTTAAGAAACCTGAAAACAAGGACTGATAACTTGAATACGCGACACCAGTCATTAAAACTGAAAGTCTTACGTAAACATAAGAATTTTATTTTGTAATACTTATGTAGCTTTTATTACAATATAAGAGAATAAAAAACGTTTTTCTTTATATATACTACCTTCTAGATTGTGAATATTGTATTGCTTCCTATCCCGGGTTCCATGAGATAATTTTGTAATTGCTAGTACAATGTTTTGAAAATTCAAATAAGTTTCTATTGGAAAACGCACCTTTTCTCTCAATGTCTGAAAAAATACCTATAATGAAGAGGTAACTTTTCGATGTATCAAAAGATTCGACATTAAAATCTAAATTTAAGCAATAATGCTGTAAGGATCTACTGCTTGCACCTGGCAACAGGTCGAACCATACACACGAGGTCTGGCAGCGGGCCCACTATATAGAGAGGAGGACCTGGCAACGACAGGGGAGACCAGACCGGACGAGACCGAACCAGGGGAGAAAGGAGAGCGGTAGCGAGAAAACCGAAGGCGAGAAAAACGTGGTCGTTGAAAGAAAGACGGATGGACGATGGATTGCAATCTCGTATCATCTTAATATTGTCTTTTTTTATGAGGTGTCCCATAGAAGGAGTGAAATAAAACAGAGGGACAAAGTTCTGGCTGTAATTATTTTTTTCACAATTCGAACACGACCCGATCCGAAAAGAACCCACAAGTTTACAAATGCCTCAAAAATTTTAGGTTACAAATTCATGCAAAATATACGGGATTTCTCACTTAGCTATAAACATTTTCATGTCCTTCAGAATAATGCATTTAAGTGAAAAATATTTCTTAACGTAAGTTACTACGAAAACCAAATATAAAAACGAATTAAACGCAGAATATGAAATGCGACTGCAGATAATTTCAACAGACCTTGACTTCGACAGTTTGTATAAAATACAAACATATATCACAGTTGCTGAATATAGTACCTGAGTAGGTGACACTTGGATCATAAATTAATATAATTAATGAGTTAATTGTATTAAAATTACATTTTTTTAAAAAAAATTTGAAAAAAATACGAATTATAATAATAAATACGATAAAAATACGATCATTTTTTTTTAATTGTCTTTACGTAAAGTACCTATCACGTGCGTTGACCTACTTTAAATATTATTTTAAGATATATTCTTCTAAGTGTGTGAGTGGGTGGGAGGATAAGAATGGGGTTCCCCGCATACACCTTATATTTCTAAGGATTCCGTGAGTTGAAAAAGTTTGAAGACCACTGCCATAGAACAACAAATTTTTAATTTTTAACACAGAGATAACGCGTAGGTGCTTTCGTCTTTATGTTTTTAGAATGTAACCCTTCCTCCAGACACAAGATAAGTCTATGTACGCTACTGAATCCCTCCCATGAAAGTTACTGATATTTAGTAGTAAGTGCGTCGCCCATCCGGTATTATGGTTAGCGGCGCTGACTGCTGTGCCGTAGGGCCTGGGTTCAAATCCCGGAGAAGACGTGGATGTTTGTAAATGTATAGTGCCTTCGCGGCATGGAGGTACTCTAAACAGCCTTAGAACCGCAAGTTCTCTCGTGAGATTGGTGGCAGGGGATGAGAGGTGGGAGGCCCCTGACCCTCCCCCGCAGTGTTCTCCCTCAAAATTGGGATGGAACCGAGCTAAAGCGTACTGTCGCCAGCATGGTGCTCAAGGATACGGCCAACGACAGGCGTACATCTAGCCCTTTGCCATGATGAATTTTGTGGGCCTCGATCTGACTACGTCAGACAGGTGCCATTAGCAACAACAGTAACAAGTACAATTGAAAAATTGTAATCTAAAGAACAGATCTCCAGCCAAACGGCTACTTGTTCTGTGTCTTAACTATTCAGCAATTGGAAACACGAGAGAATGGGAAAAATAAATGCAGATTTATATCTAACTATAAGAAACTCTATAAACTTTTAACAGTTCACACATTGCAGCATTTGTCTTTCAGAGATTTCTTCCTATGGACCGCTATCAAAACTTTGAGTGTAAAAAAAAAATTAGAGTAAAACGTTTAAACTTATTATTGTAATGCGCATTTTAAAATTTATTTCCATTTTAAAAGTAAATTTTTTCAATAACTTAAAAAAAACAAAAGCAATTACAGTATTATGTAAAGCAACTCACCAGGTGTTTTACATATGAGAGGTAAGAAGTGTTTCGTAACAAACATGGTTCCTAGAACATTTATGTTAATAACTTCTTCGCACATTTTAGGAGTCATCAGTTCGAAGTCTGTGTAAGCAAGAACCCCAGCATTGTTGATGAGACAATACAAACCTAAGAATAAATGTATATAATTTTGATCAGATATTAAAATCATTTAAAATTCGTAATTTCTATATACCATAAAATCCGGAGTACAACGAGTACTTTTAAAGCAAAAATTAAGATCGAAATTTAAGGATGCACGTTATATGCTGGGTATAAAAATGAGAGCTTAAAAAAATAAAAAGGCGAGATTTGAAAAAAAGACTTCTATATGTATCAAAATACTGTTTATTTGAAAGAAATGAGAGAGAGAGATATTCCTTATGAACTTAAAGCAGTGCTTCTCAAACTTTCAACATCTGCGACCCAATTTTCAGTCATAATTCTCATTGCGCCCCCTCATACAATAACTATGTACTGAATGCAATAATAATGTACTTTGAAGCTAAATCTACAATGAGACTTAAATTATAAACTGCACAACTTATCAAGATAAGTATTATATTTTGTATATAATTTTTCATACGACAAGTCCATGAAAGTCACTAGTAACTACTAAACTTGTTGTTTACTTGTAAACTCGTGTTTTATTTAGTATTGATAAATTAATTATCAAATACTTTTTGCCGTACTAATACATTTATAAGTATATTATGTTATTGTATGAATTTTATTTTTTATTATGTCAGAATATGTTTTGTTTTGCTTCATTTCATTAAACTAATAATTATTATTTAAATCTTTTATTTTCGACTTTTCGATATACCCCCCCCAAGTAGGGTTATCACGCCCTCCTAAGGAGGCCGCGCTCACAGTTTGAGAAAACCTGCCTAAAAGGGTTGTCGTTCTGGAAGTATACTATTTTTGTCTAAATCTTAAAATAATGCTTCGAATAAATGACTTTAAAACATAAGAACATGCCCACATACATTTCAGATTTCTTCGTAAAATAGGGTTTGCGTGTTATATGGGGAATATACCTTAAACTTAAAAATTGCAGCTTGAAAGTATAGGTGCGAGTTATACGCCGGACATGTCATATGCTCCTTTAAAATGAGCCCAGTGGCATTTGGGCTTAAAAAATGTTTTATATTGTCCGGTCCCCCCTCTTTTTGAGTTGTACCACAGCTGAAGTAAATGAGGAGAAAAAAGTTCGCGGTACAGCACATGTACTGCTGAATTTTAAAGGTTAAAATAAATAAGAACGCGAAAAAATTGTTCGTTTCATTTTACATTTGGGAAATAATACCAATGAAACTGATGACAGCTATTTCCTTGAGTATAAAATGTCAAAATATTCTATGCCATAAATTGTCATAAAGTTAAGTATTGATTATACATTTAAAAGACGCACACGAATTGTTCCATTCACTCATGAATTATAAGTAAAACGTCTTTTAATATTAAAATAACATCAGCAGTTTCCCGAATTAGATATATTTTTTGATAAAATATTACCAAAATCTTTTCAAGTGCTCAAAATTAAGAGAATTTTTAGATTTTGTCGATTATCTCTAGAACTATTGGACAGATTTTAATAAAATTTGGTATGTATATAAGGCTGATATAATGCAATAAAAAAAGAAAAGAAAAGAGAAAAACAATTTAACAGTTAAAATACACACCCGTGATCGTACATAACACTCATCGGAGTCGTAAGGTATAAAACAGTAATTGCAGAATATAACAAAAATAAATAAATAAATAAAATTGTTTAGTAGGAGATTTAGTCCCCTCTTTCAGATAAACAGGCCTCACACCATGATTTTATACCTGAAATAAGGGAACTTGTGAATTCCTGTTTCAATATATTCCAATATATTCTCGCCGTACTTTCATATGGAGAGAACCAGGAATCCACTACCTGCTCTCCAATGTCCGAGAAATTGACCATTACAATAGCGGAACCCCTTTAGGGTTTTTGGGCAGGCATCTTTTTAGGACCCGCACCCCTGTTTTATGCCCTTCAAGAGGCTCTGTGACTATTGTGAAGTATGGAGATGAGGACTTGGGGCTCTATGTTCGCCTTTTCATGGGTGAAGTTGACCCTGATTTTAATTTAATGGGTGACAATTCAAGTCACATAGTAACACATGGTTCAATGAATTTTGGGAATTAGGATATTCGTCGAATGGGTGGGCCAGAAAATTTTCCCGTCCCCATACCTGCGGGGCGTTATGGGGAAAGGGGAATGGGAACCAACAAACCCCCCCAAAAAACTATATAATCTAAAAAAAGTTGCTGAACGAGTGGGATTAATTTCTTCAGGAACTCCCCAAATTTCTTATTTCTTTGGGATAAAACCCGGGGGGGGGCCTGTTTATCTGAATGAGGGGTTTTTACTCCCCCATAAAACCTTTTTTTTTTTATTCTGAATTTTTTGTTTCATTTCCCCCCGACTTGATGGTGGTTTCGCTCGATCATGTGTGCGTATTTTAACTGTTGAATGTTTATTTTTATTTATTTTTCGAATATCAATCTTATTACAAACAAAAATTTTATTAAAAACTTCCCTTAAAAACTAGAGATAATAAAAAATTTAAAAAAACTTTTAAATACCAATTATAATTCATAGTTTAGTCAGGCAATGTCCATTACCTACCTTTTGCTTCTGGAGGTAGATTGTCTTTTACATAAGCCACAGCGTTTTTGGATTGGGGTTCCTTGGTGATATCCCGTGGGGCAATTTTAACCCCCCCAGGGAAAAAGATTTCTTTAGTTCGAGAGCTCCTTTGCCTTCAGGCTGTAAACAGCCAGCAAAAACGTACATTCCCATACCGTCAAATCTTTGGCCATACGATGACCCATTCCTGAGTCACAGCCTGCAAGGGAAAACCCAAACGGAAATGGAAAAAAGGAAAAAAAAATATGGTTTAAAAAAAAATAAAATAATTTAATTTATAGTTCAGTTTGTCTATTCAGCTCCTTAGAAATGAAAATTAAATTAATATGCTAAATTAAAAACAGTTAACTGACGATATTCTGTAATATAATTAACTAAATCAGAGAAAAATGACTCACTCACTCATCACGAGTTTTCCGGAACCATCAGACCTACAGATTTGAAACCTAGCAGGAATGTTCCTTTTGTTGGGGTAAAAGGGGTTTCC
>BMAV01027776.1:0-32319 GCA_019973955.1 Trichonephila inaurata madagascariensis | reverse complement strand
TTCCTTTTTTTTGGTTTTGGGACTATTTTTTGTGTTTGTTTGTTACTATTTATTCATAAATTAAGAATTTAATTATTCTAATAAATTGGCATAGTAAAAAAGTAATCACATTCTCAGAAATTAGGCCACTCCAAGTGGGATTCGAACCGAGGAGCTTTGAATTAGAAGTTCAACGCACTATCCATTGAGCTACAGAAACACACTAAATAGTGTTCCTTTCTATATATGCTGTTGGACTATTATTTTTGCTTGTTACTGTTTATATTCATTTTTTAATTTAATTAATGAATAAATATTTGAAAAAATGTATTAACATCAAGTGTCATCCTCTACAAGTTTAAAAAAGTGTATTTGAACTGAATTTGAACGGAAGAATAGAAAGTATTTTATTTTAATGATTGAAAATTTAAACGATATATATATATGTGTGTGTAATAATTCCAATACTCTGTAATAGATCTTGAATTATTAACGTCCAAGGACAATCATGCAATTATTTTAATTGGTTACCCATCTACCGGGGACTTAAGAAACTATCTCCATCCACCTCCTAAAATCACGTGACATCCCGTTGACCATAAATACCGAGATCTGGAAATCGCACGTTCTCTTCTGCTCTTGCCTCTCTACAATCATGTAACCAGCCGGATGCCGTGTGTTTGTCTTTGTCTGTGCCATGATGTTTGCTTCTTGTTATGTGTTTCCAGATGTGAATAAACTGGATTATTGATTTACATGAGGGCCTCTTCGATAATACAGTATTCGATTAAATCGACCACACTAAATACGGCATAGTATGCACCACTATAAGTTTCCTTATTTATATATATATATATATATATATAGGGAGAGAGTGAACTAAAATAGAGAGAGAAAGTAGGAATTGAAAAACAGCTGTCAATTTATAGAAATTGAAATTTAGACCTGATTGATTTGGATTTTCAAATCGAGGTTAAAGTTATTTAAAGATTTAATTGAGAGTGAAATTCACACACACTTTTAAAGATGCCTTCTTTTAATGAATGTTTCATATTTAGAAAAAGAAACATCTATCTTGTTTATAGTTTTAGCTGTAACATTAAGACGCAAATTCATAACAGTCCGATGAATTTCAGAAATAGACATATATCTGTTTAAATTTTCTTTGAACCCAATATACTTATAAAAAGCTTTTGTTGCTAAATTAAATTCGTTCTTTTCCGTTGTAAAATATTTTCATTGCAGAATCTTGATTCATTCGTAAAACGCAATTCTTTTTCTCTTACCGTCGGCGCCCGAACCTTTTGGGGTGGAAGGGCAACGGGACTAAGAGATTCTTTTCTTTTTTTCATGATGCAGCCGTGAGTGATGTTTCATTTTATAAATATTACCCAGTCTTGCATTAAAAATATTTAACGCTAATTATGAGTCAAAATTAAACAGAAAAAACATGTTTTTTTTTTTTTTAACTCTTTAAGCACACAAACTACATGTAAGCTGATTCAGTAGAATCTTTCTTACGAATAAGAACTGAAAATAAGAAAAGGCGATGCGTTAGGCCCATAGGGAAGAAACGAGCGACTTAACTTTTATCTCATAACTACGTACAGTTGTGTAGAGTGCCACTGAAAATTGTTCCGCGTGCCACATCTGGCACACATGCCATAAGTAGCAGATGAGAGAGATTTCTTTTTCTCACCTCTTTTTTTATTAGTAATTAATATTTTCATACGCTGTTGAAATGTATTTAAATCAGGGCATCGAACCAGAACTGAACCGAAAACCGGAACTGAATCGAAAAAAATATCGGTTTATTTCGGTTCGATATATCTTAGTCATTTTGTTATTGTAACCGACTTATCGATAGTTTCTAATTTAACGTCCACCATTTAATTATCATCATCATATAATTATCACTGCTACTAGATTTCCTGTTTTGATGTTCACTATTACTTTTCTGTTCCAGTTTCACTCGAAACTGCTTGTAGGAGGCAGATTTAATTCAATAGATAATTTGAGATAAGAATGTACAGAAAATAAAATTATTTATTCGGAACTGAACCGAAATCCGTTATCTATATGTTGGAACGAAAACCAAAACTGAACCGATATATATATATATATATTTAGTTGAACCGGAACAAAAAAAATTACCGTTTGAAGCCCTGGTTTAAGTATCGCACGATTTTTAGACCAGTACATTTCAAGCTTTTTCACCCTCTACAGCAAGGGTGTCAAACTCAAAGGCTAACTTGGGCTAAGCAAACCAGGTTTAACTTTAGGTGGGCCGCAAAAAAAAAATCAATATTCATAGAACAATAGTTTGAATAATACTTTATAATAAACATAAATAAAAAAACAAGGCAAGTTTAATGTTTACGTCCTGTCACTTGGCATCTTTTCTCTACTAGTATCTTTCTTATTTCGAGAGAAATTTTGGTATTTTACTGTATATTAAAGTGGGCCGATATACTGGGCAGGCCGCAAAAATATACGGTGTGGGCCGCATGAGGCCCACGAGTTTGACATAGGGATGGCGATCTGAGATAGATTAATCGAAAAATCGATTTCTTCGGACAAAAAAAAATCGATTTTTTAAATCGATATGTAGCACTGAATCGATTCAGTGAATCGATATTTCATCCTAGAAAATCGACATTCGATTTTTTTCTGTTTTGGTAAAAATTATAAAATTGTTTACAATTATTTGCTGTACTATCTTTAAAACTCGTTATATTACGGTGTTGGTGGTTAAAGGATTAATTTACTGGCAGGAACAAAAAAAACTCTATTTATCATCACGTTCACTTGATAGTCATGATGTATATGAGTATCGTTGGATCGTCAGTTCCTTGTGAGCGCCTTTTTTCGATTGCCGGCAACATCGCAAGTGATAAGCGGAACCGCTTACATCCCAGACTGTTGTTTTTAAAAAGCTTAGATATTAAGCATTGGGAGCTATAAGCTATATTATCCATTTTCTAAACTTTTTAATGTAACAAATACATTTAGAAAATAAATGTCTTCTTTTCTACCTCATACTTTGATATGGAAATAAAAATAGTTGTAAGTGTAGAATTTCCTGAACTAAAAAATTCCCCGATTTTACTGATAAGAGATTGTTTATTATGGTACTTTTCTTGTTCTTCATAAAATGGATTTATATTTACATTTTAAATGCAGACTTGAAAAAAAATCAATTTTTTAGAAATCGATCTTTTAGAACTCGATTTTTTTGTGAATCGTTTGTTCAGGTTACGATTCGAATCGATTTAAAAATCGATCTTTTTCAGAAAGAATCGCCATCCCTATTTTTCCGTTTTCCGCTTTATAATTTAGATGGCAGGCTTTAAAAAAAAGATTTAATAATACTAAATAAGCTATTAAATGTACCTGATACTTTTTGTCAATTCCGACTATTAGCTCGCGCTCTCTATATATTTATTTATCTTGGTGGAATTTTTAATCGTTAATAAAATGCATTTTAAAGCAAATTTTATACACATGATTATTTATAAAAACACAGTAATTTAATTATAATTAATAAAAATTAAATTGATTAAAACTAATTATTCAAGGAATTACAAATTCAGCCACGTTGGCATAATTTTTGGAGACCCTTTTGGCGGCTTGTGTCAAAACTTTAAAAGATTTTTTTCCCCACGTTTTAAAGCACATTCAGTTAAATTGAAATTTTATATACACGATTGTTTTGGATAACAATACCATACTTTAGTGATAATTAATAAAAATCAATCACCACTTATAATGTTGTGATTCTGTCATTTATATATTCATTGTGTGACGAAGCATATCTCTTCCCCCTATTTTCCAACAGATCCCTTGCCCCTTGCCGACAGAAGTTGCGAAAATTCCAGGCATTTCCTAATTGCTGGAAAGAATTTCTGTAACTGGTGGTCGAGTTTCGGCACCTTTTTTCCCAGCTGACCGGACTGTCAAAAAGAGGCGCCTTAACATTGTGTATTCATTTTCCCACAATTCGTTGACGACGGCGCGTCTGTGAACGTACAAAGGTGCACCCAGCCTCGGCGCTTCTTTGAGACTAGCGAACAGGAAATGAGAACGATTTGGCGCGGCAGAAGGGTAAGAGATCAAGGGAGCCGAGACCGGAAGGCGGCAGAAGAACGAGAGGGATTGAGGCCGACAAAGAGATGAGAGGTGGATGACGAGGAGAAAGAGAGATGATATAAAGAGGGCGAGAGAGTCCGAAGAAGAGACTGGATTTTTGAAGGGAGCCGTTCGGACGTCCCTTGAGCGATAGGAAGAGCGATAACGAGCCCGCGAAGTACAGCGGTCTCCTGGCTTGGAAGATCAGGGAACGGGAGAGAGTGCGAAAGAGACTCGAAATCGTTACGGACCCTTTTGATATTGAACTGTAAAAGAATATAACATTTTATTTATTATTTTTTGATGATTTTCATATTGAAATAAATAGTTAACCAAGAGCTGAGTGAAATCATTACAATTGTAACTATTTAATAAAAAGTAGCTAAAATAAAATTTTTCTTTGTTGATCTAAGAAGGAATTGACTTAATTTTTTTTTATATTACTTGTTCTTGTAACTGTTTAGTAAGTGTCCTCTCAACGCAATAAATGTTAAGTATAAGAGAATACCTGTTTTTCTTTAATAAGAACTACTGAATTTTTACCATAAAAAGCTCAAATACCTAAACTTAATTTCTCTTGTGGCAATACTTTACGCAAAATTTAATTTTTTTCTATTATTTTTCTCTTCATCTTATAAACGACAAATAAAGGAAGGCTTTGAAATTTCGGGGAAAAAAATTCATTTTAACACTTGAACATATCCTAAATCTATTTTAGAAAAGGAAAATAATTGATTATTGTGTTTGATCTCTATATATATATTGTTACGAATTTTGTAAATAGTGTAAATAATTTGTATTTGAGTGTTTAATGCATTTATATTACTCTATGTTATGTTTATTTCATGTTAAAATTGTAGCATTCACAAGCAATGCTCCCCTTGCGTTATAATGCGATTCAATGAGAACTTGGCGAAATCTTGGCGGTAGAGCCATGTGGCATCATTTTTGCGACCGTTGGCGAATTGGCACCATGTTGGCGGAAGTTGGAACCCCTGAATCTTCTAGAAAGTAGTCGATCTCCACAATGTCACGAGCGGCTATATTTCTGGAAGTTTCTGTCGCGCCTATAATGAGGATGCTCGCCGGGACGGCGAGGAGTCTGGATTAAACCAGCGAGTAGTGAGGATTGTTTTGACTAGCTCGGCTGTGCTTGTGAATAATCTTTACCTACGTGTATTTTTAAACACTGTTATTGTGTTTGATTGCTGTTGAAGACCTTTGGATATTTACTCTGTGATTATCGCTGCTGAATCCTGTATTTAAAGGATTGGATTTTTGATAATAAATTCGCATCGCTCTTAAAGAACTGTTTATTTTCTTTGTGATTGTTTTGCATAAAATCCCCGAACCCTCGGATCTACGTAACAATATATATATATATAAACAATCTATTAAATGGATTACAATTAAATTTAATTCAAACCTTTTTTACTGTCTAGATCAGGGGTGGCCAAACCGCGGCGTGAGTGCCACGGCGGAATTGTAACAGTAGTGCGCGAAAACTTATTGCAAAATTTAAAAATTGAAAGATAAAAAAATTTCAATTTTATTGAAGTGTGGTTGTTTTGAATAAAACGCCTTCCTCATAATTAATTTTTAATACATTTAATTAAGTGAATTACAATAGAAAATTATCATGTAGAGAATACTCTTCATTGTTTAGAGTGCTGGCTTTTCAAAGAAAATGCACTCGCGAGATTTTGGAATTTGAGGCAGTGGCATAACGTACACCCTCGCATTGCGGAGGGGGCAGGGGTTCTATGGGGCATAAAGCCTGACAGACGCCAAATACGTATTTGGGCTTGGGGCCCCAAACCTGACTTTGCAGGGGTCCCTAATATTCTCCGTTACGCCACTCATTTAATTGAACGTGTTTTAAAACATCTGGAAGAAAACAATGAAATGTCTAGAACAGCGATACTCAACCTGCGGCCCACCGAGCCTTTTTAAGTGGCCCGGTCATGACCCATTGCTCTCTAAGAAATTAACTTATTTAAGAACATTGTATTAAAAATTTGAAGGGAAATTCTTTGTCAAGAAATCAAGTACATCAATTTTGCCTTTTCTGTCGGTGTCGTATGGGTATGAATTGATATTCTTTTTATATTTGGAACGGTTACGTTTAATGGTAACAGACAACAGTGGAATAGTGACAATTTTATGAGTGGAACTAATTCTTAACTATCTTTCATATTTTGCAAGCGAAAAATATTCGAAGAAAATATATCGTTTCAAGAAGATTGGGAAGTTGACTCTTTTATAATGAAAAACAAACGTGGATCAGTAATTGTTAAATTTGTCACGAAAGTGCTGTACTTAAAAAATATCAATAAACAGGAATCATTCAATGCCACTTTTCCTCGATCTCTTTCAAGAGGTAATAAATAGGCTTTTTCTCTTGAATAATCTTTGCAACAGCAACAAAGTGTGTGATATGGTCGTTCTATGGTGACCATATCTTTGATTGTCAGCGAGAATTAGAGGTGTGGGATTCTCGAAATGAATCGACATTTTAAAATTCTTAATATGACTTTATTAAGAATATAACTTAAATTTCTAATAAATTAGATAAACTTATATTAAGTGAGAATAAACCAAACACACAGCAAATGTTAAACCTGATCGCATAACTTAGATCACCTATCTAAATAATTATATTATCCACCTACTTTCTCAATTCTGATATTACAAGTCCTAATATCAAATAATCAGTCCTACCTTAATTCAAGCTAAGGTTCTATCAGGATACGAAACTCCTGGGCACGCGTGCAATGGTATGCACCTTGTAGTAATGGCTAGAAATCTTGGTAACTTTATGATAGGCTGTCAATTCACGTTCGTATTTCTTCTAGACATAACTTCCCCTAAATTGCCGTTCTGTTTACTGAAACTTATGTTCTTTTAAAAGCTATCTTATTTGCATTTCATAATCGTATTTCACTTCTTGGATTTGGGTTGGAAAAGAGTTGCCATTAATCTTGGCCGTCAAAGAACCCAGAGGTTATGTCACAGAAAAGACGCGTCAGCCCGTCACAAGTGTTTTGTCAGTGGTAATATCACAGCGGTAACAAAGATATCCCATGCAGTTGGTTATATTATTAGTAATTATATGAAACCGTTTATTGATGCAGAAATTGTGAAAGTGTTTTTTAAATGCTTCTAATTTAGTGTTAGTGACAAAAATAAAATAAAAAAAAATAATTAAAAAAAAGCAGAACAGGAGTTATAATATTTTGAGTAACTTTCCACATTTTATATTTCCAATGTTATCTTGGTTTTTAAGCATTTTTTTCCATCCTCCCCCATTTATCCTCATGTTGCTGCCCGCGTGAAATAACTAACATGTATGCGGCCCCGCGTGAAATAGCTGACATATGTGTGTATGCGGTCCAGCAGAAAAAAAGTTTGAGTACCCCTGGTTTAGAAGGATTACTACTCAAGAATGAAAATTGGCTATGGGATTTAGCTTTTTTCACCGATATTATGAGACACTTATAAATAATTTAAATTTAAGATTACAGGGGAAGAAATATATTTTTCTGCTATTTACATAAAAAATGTGCTATACACGTAAAAATTCCCAAAAGCCAGTAAACAACGTTTATTCCCCTTTTCATATTTTTGTTCCTAGTTGACATGCATATATATTTTTTTTAATCAGATAGTGGTACACTACCCGAAAAGGTTGGCCATTAGTCTAGATTAAAATATAAATGTTATATGAAGTCACGAATTTAAAACGTTCATTACAATTATTTTTTTTTTATCTTAATTAGAAAGGACTCAAACAATGGAATGCAGTAACATCCGTTTTTTAGTTCTCTTGTCATTAATATTATATTCCATAGTGCTAAAAGAAAATTTCCTGTTTTCTTGCATAGCATAATTTTTCCTACATGGAAAGCTTAATAATGTATTGAGTTTGAACATTTTAATTTAGTAGCTTGATATTATTGCAAACGTGAGTTTTTATACAGCTTTAGCAACAAGCAATACGTTTTTAAAATATTTAACTAGCCCCTAATTGTACATAATTTATTAACGAAAGAAACAATTTTAAGGGGACATGGTACGATTTACGTAAAAAATTTTCATTTAAGGATTTTCAAAACTTTTTAGTTGCCTCCAAAGTGTGTATGTTATGTAAAACAGATTTTGTGCTCAAAATTTCATAAAAAGCTAGCCATTTAATTTTCTAAGGAAAAAAACTTAAAATTTTTGAAGTGATTTTAAAATGCTACTCCTCCTACAAAAATTTACAAACACGCAAGAAATTTGATTTACAAGTACGTCAAACTATGTATAACAGAAGTTGGTATGGGTTTTGCGATATCATGATTGGTATTCGTACAATACTTCTTTTTATGAATGCTTATTGAAAATTCCTTAAAAAATGTATATATTCTGAGTTCAATTATTTTTAAAAAAATAAATATTGTTTTGATTCAAAAATGCATACCAACTTTTGTTACATGTACTATCAGCAATAGTTAAAAAAATTCAATGCATTACGCACAATAGAAAAAAAAGGCCTTAGCATTTTAAATGAAGACAAACTACTTATTTTATCTTTCTGAGATAAGTAAGTTTTGTTTTGCCATAGGGATGTGAACGTAAAAGCTATCATAATTCTTCGTTTTTTAAGTTTAGAGCTTTCAAATTTTGTGAGGTTATAGAAAAGTATATACAGAATAATATGTGCTAAAAAATTTTAATTTGATTTTTGTTATTTGAATCGTATACTGTGTCCTCTTAAATAATTTTAAAAAAGACAGCTACATTTGTTTTAATCATGCATTTTTAAATACATAATTGTTTAACAGGTTTAAACTTTTTTTTTAGAAATAACTTCAGAATTTCAACAGGGATTGTAACAGTATTTTTAAAAATATTAAAAACTGCATTTAATTGTATGGACCAATTTAAAAAATTAGAATACAAATGATTATAATATTTCAGTCAAATGTATATGTGAAATTAGCTGGGGCTCAATTCATGTGGCGTCATAGTCACATGATAGTGAAAGGCACGTGATTCTAGCCAATCAATTCAAAAACTCATGCGACATCCTAGTCACACGATTAAAAACTATCTAGTGTTTCCAGCTGATCAGTTCACGCGCTCCAGTGTTGCCAAGTTTTCTTCTTTGCAGAAACTTTCTCTTTAAAAGTACATATGTACACAAAATGCATTTTATTTAAAAGTATAAACATAAAATATGATTTTTTTTTTTTAAAACTAAAAAATTCTTTTTGAAGAAATTTTTGTTCTTAACATTTAAACATCTTTAGCCAAACATGAAATTTTATCTGAGTCTTACAACTGTAAGTTATACGATTGTATCAGTAAAATATATTCAAATACAGTCAGAACCTTTATTTAACGAAGTCGCTAAATCCCGGGAAAAAAAGTTCCTTATATAGAGGTTCCCCTCTTTCAAACCACATAAAACAAATTTTAAAATCATAAATGCTATATATTGAAAAAACATTAGTCACAACTGTACGTAAATTAATATCTATTTATTTTATATAAAAATATGTCTTAAAAATTGCAGGGGAAACAAGAAAAAAGAATGTTGAGGAATACATTGTATGTATTTTCAACATTAAGAAAATAATTTTTACATTAAAATTAACAAATGTTACGAATATTTTCTAATTTAAAGTACACAAATAACTTTAAACATACATTATTATATAACTAGAAATTCTAAACATGCATTACTCCATGCGTCCTTAAATTTAATTACTCATAAAATTTGAATGCTTAGAAGCTATCGAAGATGTTTTTGTGAACTGGTAAATGGGATTACACTTTTTGGATCAAACGCCCAGAATTATATTATTCTCGGCAAGTTAGGCCCCTAATAAAATCAATTCAAGATTTATGGCCACCATAAAACCTGTTGAAATGTTCAGTAATACCTCAAAAATGGGGAGAAAAAAATTGAATCGCAAGAGAAAAAGTTCGTTATATAGAAAATGCACTTCGCTATTGGGAGGTTATTTTACAAAGAAAATCAGGAAGTCTTCTTGGTTCTAGGAAAAAGTTCGTTATATGGAGGTTCGACTGTATATACTCAAATATGATCAAATAATATGTTCTCATCAAATTTCACATGCACTGAAATTATGAAAAAAAATCTTAAAAGAATAAAAAAAAATGAGAAAAATTTCATTGAAAAATCAAAATCTGCTTATTAAAATTTACAATTTACGTATAATTTGATTCAAAGGAGATTTTTGAAAAAGAGATTTAATTAAAATCAATTATTTTTTCTGTAATTTTATTAGTATACCCTGAATATATCAAATATTAGTTTTACTTCAAAAATTTATAATCCAATTAAAGTAGTCAGTATTATTGAATAATAGAGATGAAAAATCAAAAAGAAAAGAACCCAGCTTATTTATTTAATAATAATTAACATAAAATAACAATAAAAAGCTAAGTGATGGACACAGTCAAATATGTAGCTTGTGGAATCTGACACTACTGACAATAAACAAACATTGTAATCTAACAAAATAAAATGGCAAATACGATAATTATTGAGTTACTTTTGTTTTTTAGCTGAATAATATACATATATTTCTGTGCAAATCAAATGCATTACTTAATCCTACATTATTTTGATCTATACAAAACTATTAATCATTTCCCATAAAGAAAATTAAATAATTAATTCTCAACATAACTCACAAATTTTACTGACTGTAATTATATGTTCAAATCATAAGTGATTCAATTATAACATATAATACAGATTTATAAAAAGGCACCTAGATACGGAAAAAAACTTTATAAAAATGAAGTCACGTTCCTTGAAATTAACTTACACATAATTTGAACAGCACACACACGAAATCATTAACATATACATTAAATAACAACATTTTATCACACATTTATGTACATATTATTTATTTTATAATTTGTGTAAAACATATCAGATAAAACAGTGCATTTGAGATATTAGATAAATGTTTTAATTAAATAATGCATACCAAATTATTCAACCTAACACATTTTTTATCCAATTCTTTTGTAAAAATATATTCAAGTACACTTAAATTAGCTCATAATTTATAAAAATAGAACATTAAATCTAATTTTTATAGAATTAATTTACATGAAATTGTACCAAACAGAAAGGAGCTAATTTACACATAGTAAAATTATTATGTAAAAACTATTGAAAATATAAAGCAAGAAACTGAAGTGCCGATTAAACAAATACTTTCAACCAAATGAAGCTCATAAAATTTTCATTATTTCAAATTAAAATAATGTTCTTTTATTTGAAAAAATAAACGAAATTAGTTCTAAAAACAGATAAATCTATATTATTAATATACAAACTAGGATATAAAATAATACGCTTTATTGAAAATTTGGAAGTTTATGAAATAAAAATGAAACAATGATTTGAGTTGCTAGTTACACTGGTGGAGTAATAAAAATAATACAGCTATTAAAAGCCATATGGTTTTTCAGAATGCGCTTAAATGAGCAAAAGAAATGTATAATAGTTTACAATTACGTTCATTAACAGATGGGAGAATTTAAGGGTAAAATCCAATTCTCTCTGCAATTCAATTTCCGGATTTCCACTGTGAAAAATATTCAGTAGTAACGATGGATCTTAAAAAGATAATTGCGGCTCTGTCTTCAGATTGTGGCGACGTGAATTTTTTTAGTTTGATGTAACTTAGTCAACAACTCGAGTTTAATTTTCAGATTTAATTTGTAGGTGATTTGATAGATGTGATCTTAAAATTTTGGCACTGGACAAATCAACAAAATTTTCGCCAAAGTTCAATAGCTGGTAGTTATTCAAAAAAATTAGTAGAAACACCTACGTCATGCTTCTTCACCGGCATTATCCCAGCGGCCCTAAGAATCATCTCATTCTTCACCAAGTTCTTGAACGCCATACGTAAATTGCGAAGTTTTCGTTCTGTTTCTTCGAGCAGCTGTTGCAGTTCCTTCATTCGCTCCTTGAAAAACAAAGCAGGACTAAAGTCGGGATCATTGCAACTTTCAATAAATTCCTCAATTACCTTATCCACTTCCTCATTTGACATTCCAACAGTTTTTCTATAATCCTCCGTGAAAAAATCTCTCAGAAATCGTTCCAGTTCTTCTCTCGATAGAGATAAAACGTCAAAATCAAGTAAGGCGTCATACATTTCATCATCATATTTTTTTTCATTCTCTTCGAATTCTCTCATGTTGATCAACAACTTTGTGAAAAGCCGATAAGACAATTAAAATGGATGACCGTTGCAGTGAGTAACGTTAAAGCCCATAGGTACGGAAAACAATTTTAAAAAAAAAAACCGAAATCACCAGGACGCTGACATCGTGAGGAAGGAAAATTTCATTCCCAAAAAGGAAAAATTTTGAAAATTGTTTTCCAGTTTAGCATACATGTGTGTCAGTGTTGCATAATATTTTGAAAAAGCATATTTCCTTTTATCTGGAAGAAATCCATTAATTAACGATTTTTAAAAGAACTTCAACATTGTTTTAAAAACTAATTTATTTTTTTTTTCAAAATATTAAAAATAATTTAAAAAAAAAAAACCCGTATTTTCTTGGGGTTTTTGGATGTTAAATTGATTTATTTTTCCAATAATCGAAGGCAATTTAATATGTATTTCTACAGGAACTAATTAAATTTAGTGTCAAACTTGTAAAACATATAAAGGAGATACAATCCATAGAAAGAAAAATTTTTTGTATTTCAGGCAGTAGTGTGTCCGTTTTTATTTAAAAAGAAAATTTTCTTTGGTTAGCGGTTAAGTAATTTGTTTTCATTAGTTAACGATTATTATTTTACATCAACATTGTTTAAAAAAATTAATTGATTCTTTTGCAGAATAATGAATTTTTTTTTGTAAAAAAAAAACACTTTTTGTTTAGGGGATGGATAATTTCCCAAGATGATTTTCATTTGCTCATCGAAAATGCAATTTAAAATTTTTTAAATTTAATAGGTACTAATAGATTTTTAGTTTAAACATGAAAATTTTAATCAAAAAAATTTAATCCATTCTAATTATAATTTTTTTTTTATTTTTTTTTCAGTATTAAGGATAGTTGAAGGAATTCTTTGTGGGTATCGAAATAAATACTTATTTTATTACATAAATTTGTTTTTTTTATTATCACTTGTTCTTTTTTTTTAAAAAATATATATTACTTGAAAAATTTAGTAATGGATAGCTTTAAATGTTTTGTGAATGTGATAAGACCTTCTCTACAGTTTGAACATATCGACATGCAAAATTGATTCATAAAAGGTAAGTACAATTAAACAGGTAAAATGTGTTATTTGCATGCAGAACTCATTTCAAAAAAGGCCCGGAGGATCCCATTGATTTGGTACATAATATTACAATAGAAAGGATATTACATTTATCTTTTAATGATTTCGTTAGGGAAAAGGGTTGAAAGCAAACTATTTCCCTTGATGTGAAGAATCGGGAAGTAAATCGGGGAAAAGTGGTGGAAAAATAACCTATTTTTACTGTCATCGCAATGGTATTTATAATGCAAGGGGGATAAAAAAGAAATATAAAATAGCTGGTGCAACAAATTAATAAACGCCTTCAAAGATGAAAGTATATGAAGACTTTAAAAAAGTGACTGTTAACCAAAACCCATGAGGACATATAGATTTGGGACGGATGAAAAAAACTAAGAAAAAAAGGAAGATATAGCAAAAAAACTAGAAAAAAAAAACCCCGTCGAAGCTTTTTGGATGATTTTGAAATTTATGAATCAGAAACTAGAAAGAATTCATTTAATAACACGGCAAGATAAAAAAAATATTAAAGAGGAATACAATATAAGTTTGGATGGTATTTTGGTTCAAATATTGGAAAAAGTGTAAACAATGGATTGAAGGCCTGAAAACAGAAAGATTCTCCTATAGTTCTTTTTAAGGACAGAACATATTTGTGAAACATATCCTGGTATGAAAGCAGAAGATTTTCTACTTGTAATTATGAATTTTTCCCAAAAGATATTTTAAAAAATTTTATGGAAATGATACTATATGTTTGGATTTTACGAGGAAATGTGCATAGGGGTTTTTGATTTAGCGACACTGTTTTTTTTGGATGGAAAGAGGAGGTTTTCCCTGCAGCATTCATTTTAAGCAATTCCCAAAGTTCGCGTTAACACTGGCATTTGCAGCTATTAAGGCATACTTTATTTCTCCAAGTTTTGACAGATGATTCTGAATCTTTTAAATCATGGAAGATAGTTTTTGCATTCCAGAAAAGCTATTGTGCACATGGCATGTAATAAAGTTGGGGTTTGGTTTTTCCCAGGTTATAACGAAGAAAGAAATCAAGTTGGAACACAAGATTGCCCGGCCCCTTTTTAGTAAAAACAGATGAAGCAGCCTTCAATATAATGTTAAAAAACCTGAAGAGGAAAAAAGGAGGTAAAAATTTGATATTTTGAACTAACCTACAGTAAGCGAATGAAGTATGGGCATTTTTCCCGGGAAAGGGGTATGGAATAAATACTAACATGCATATTAAAAAGTATGCATAAGACGAAAAAAGAGGTTTTTCCAAGGGGAAAAAAAGTCAGGACTTGATAAGGCTTTTTAGTCAATGAAATTTGTGGGGGAAAAGGTATTTGATCGACTTATTTCTTTGAGAAAGGCAAGATATCTTCAAAGATATCTCATGAGGAAAAGGCAAAAATTTGGGCCCAAACATTTAACCAGCTTATGCATTCAAAATAATGAAGAATGGTCAGTTAGCTCCACAAGGGCAAGGACATATATATTGTTAAAAGAAATGTTACATGCTCCAAAAGAACATTTTTGATGTGTGGGGGAATGTAACCACTGTTAGCAAAATTTTTATTCATGCATTGTTGGTTCAGTGGAATATTTCAAACATATCCATTTTATTTGGGTTTTGAATAAAATCAATAGTACTATACTAGAGGAAAGTTCCCTTAGATTCGCGTATAACAGATGAAGAAATGATTATTTGTGAAAATGGGAAAAGTTTTGGAAAAAGAAGCACTTTGGGGATAATTTAGGGGCCCATCTCCCACACGAAATTTGGAAGAATTCCAGAAAGAATCCCCTTTTTTTGAAAAAAGTTTTTTAATTTTTTAAAAAATTAAAGCTTTTTTCCCAAAAAAGAACAAGGGGGAAAAAAAAAGAAAAAAACCGGTTTTTAAAAAACTTCTTTTAAAAAAAAATCCCCTTAAATTTCGATTTTTCCCAAAATCGATTTTTTATTTTCCGGGGAAAAAAGGGGCTTTTTTTTTTCGGGAACTTTAAATTTTTAGGGAAAAAGGCCGCCAAATTTAAAAAAAAAAAAAAATATGTTTTTTTAAAGGATTTTGGGATTCCCAAAAAATTTTGAAAAAAAGGCAAAAAAAATTTTTTTGTCAAATTTAAACGGTGGTTTTTGCAATATATAGTTCAGTTTACTTATTTTGATAAGCTTGAAAATAGATTAACAATGTATTTTTAGGATTTAAATAAATAAAAAGGAAATTTTGAATTTTTTGAAATGGGAACTAAAAAAAACCCTGGAGGCGTAAATTTAGTTTCAATAGTAATTTTAAAAAATTAAAATAAAGATTTTTAACGAATAAACCTTTTTTTTTTACCTTCCCCATTAAAATATTTTAATAAAGTTCCATGTTTGTTTTTTGAAGTTTTAAAACCAAAACTTTTATATTTTTTAAAGTTGTTTTTTTGTTCCTTTCCCAAAAAGATACCCAAATGAGAGGCCAAATGTTTACTTCTCTGTTTTGTCCTTATTGGTAAGGAAGGGTTGGTTTTTGTTTCAAAGGTTTTCAAAAATTCTTAAACTAAGTTATTCATAATAAAATTTTAAAATTTTGAAAAATTTTAAATACACACGTTTTTTTATTTTTTTATTTCAAAGAGAAAAGTTTTTAAAAATTTAAAATCCCTTATAATTAAAAAATGGGTCTTAAAAAAGGAACCCAAATAAAATTTCTTTTCTAAGTTTTTTTTTTGGTCTCAAACTACTTGATGTTTTAAATAAGTCTGAGTGTAACTTTTTCCTGAATTATGAAATATGCCCAAATTATATAGGCCTCCCAAAAAATTTAAATATAGCTTTTAATGACATTAGGGTAGAGAAAGTTATCTCTAAAAAAGTTTAATTAAGTGGTTTATACACTTACTTCTAAATCCATAAAAGCAAGAACTGGTTCAAAAAAATGCATGTAAATAAAATAATTTTTTAATAAAACTACAGTTAACAAAACCCCAAACCCGTTAGCAAAAAACTATTAACCATTGTTGTTTTATTTTTTTTCTCTTTTTTTAAAAATATTTGACTTGTGTTGTCATATTAAAGAAAAAAAAAAATACAATTTTTAAAAAAAAATCTAACATTTTGATGTAAAAAAAATTTCTGTTGCATTATCATTTATATTTTTTGGTGACAATCACTTTAATTTCCCAATTTTTAGAGTAATAAAAATAGAAAAAACATTTTTCTCTTTTTAGGAGAACATTTGTTAATCTTCTGTAGTATTATTTTACATTAACCTTGCATTTATTCTGTCTTTATAAAGGGTCATTAATTCTCTGTGTGTTTCTGATTAAAAAAGTAAAAGTACAGATTAAGACAGTCTTAATTGTGTCTGTAATTTAATAAATAATCTTTTTTTAGAACCATGTTTTCATCAAACCTAATTATGTTAAATGTTAGACATTTGATCTTCTAAGTAATTTCTTTATACCAAAAAACTTGATTCTAGTTATAGTTAAATTTGGGTGTAAATTATCTATACCTTATTTCTGTAATTGATAATATTTCACTTTTTTTGTAAGTGTGTTGTTTTTTATCCCGGTTTCCACCATTTCATATTTACACCTTGGAAGTTCAAAAAATCCTTACATTTTCAAGTAAATAGGGGAAAAAAAAGGGGTGAAAAAAACTGTAAGGGAACATTTGACTATATATGTATATTATAAAAGTAATACAACTCAAATGTATGTAAATATCGGTTTAGAACTTTGAAAAAGAAAAAGTATTATTTACAAGATGGTGTCAAGTTTATGGTTGTTTGGAAAATATGAGAAGCCGAAAACTGTTATCTTGTACAACTTTATCTAAATTTAAAGGTTAGTAATATTATAACGAATGTTTTTTTTTACATTAGATATTAATTTTAATGTAAAAATATTTATTGTTATTTACTTTGTTGAAATTTTAAAACCCAAAAAAAATATGGATTATATACATTTACTTATTTTTTTTTAGGGTACTCTTTTTTTGTGTTTTTTAAAGGGTTTTTTTATTAGATACTAGCTGATGTTTTTATTTGGCTACATGTATTTTTTTGTAGCCAAATAATATTTGTTAGTGGCTATTCAATGGACATCCCTTGCATTTGTATAATTCTTTAACTAATATTCATTTTAATTGTACTAATTTTGGGGGTGTTTAATTGTATATGTGTATATATAATGTTGAAATTTTGTTTGAAATAAAAAAATTTTTTTTTTTCTACATGAAACTTTTTATTTGACTGGATTTCATTAAAAAATAATTGTAATTTAAAACATTGGGAAAAACTTTTTTTGAATTCGGTTTTTTTAGGTTACCATAACTTTTAAAAATAAGTACAATATTGAATGTGAACTAATTTTTTTAAAATTAAAAATATAGATTATATTTCCTTTTTTTGAAAAAACAATACATTAAAATCACTACAGAAATTTGGAAAAACTTCGCATATTTTTTCTATCAGAGTGGTCTTCAAACTGTTTCCACAGAACCCCGGGGTTCAAAAATTAAAAAAACTAGAAGAAACAATATGTATGCAAAATGGATTCATGCTTATGAAGTTTTCAGTTAAAGTATCTAAAAATCATTATTATTAAAACTGAAAAATTTTTTTCATATATAATTTTATTTTGCAACACTTTTTTTAAAATTTTATTATAATAAAAAAATCTAAAATGTGTTTTAATTTTTTATACTTCCCTAGATTGTGAATATTCTGTTTTTCTCGGGTTCCACGGGAATTTTATAATTAAACGCACAATGCTTCAAAACAAAATATTTTTTAATGAAAAGACCTTTTTTCATTTGTGGGGGAAAAAACACCTATAATGGTGGGTGAGCGAAATTAACGTTTCACTGTTTGCTAAAAGAGGGCTTTTTCGGGCTCTTTTTGAACTTGGGAAAGGGAGACCTGAGCTGCAATTCCCCCTCCCAGCTACCACACCAATGGGAGGACATTTTAAACCCCCGCAGATTTAATTTTGTACCCCCAAAAGCGGGTCAGTGGTCTTGGAACTCTGACATGGGTACGATCAATACCCCCTTGACCCCCTAGGCTACCGTAGCCACTATAATGAGGGGAAAGGAAATTTTCCCAAGGGGAATTTAAAAACTAAGAAAAGCTGTTAAATTTTTTGGTTGCAAAATACACAGGATTTCTCACACAGCAATAAACATTTTAATGCCATTCAAAACATCGTGTTCAAGTGAAATACATTTCTCAAAGTAAGAAGTGGCTACAAAAAAAAAATGAAATTTGGAAACACATTTAAATTTTTGCTTTTAACCTCAATAACCAAATTTTTTAAAGTTTGTGTAAAAAAAAACTGTATATATCCCAGTTACTAAATATAATGCATGGATACGTGACACTTGAATCAAATTAATGTTATCAATGATAAACTATATTAAAAAAACTTGATTACATTTTTTAATTCCTTAATATTAATCCTTAAAAGTTGATTTACTTTAAATGTTATTTTTGGGGAAAATTCTTCGAATATATATATGGAATGAGGTTCAACGAAAACACTTTCTAGTTCTAAAGGGGTTTAAGGAAAAAACCTTCAAGTTCTAGGCGTTTTTGGAGGGTTTAAATTTTGAAGACCACTGCTCTATATCAGTTAATATATATTTTCAGGTACTGAAATCACAGGTTCCAAATTTTCTAATCAAACATTGATAATTTGATTTCTTTTAAATACCCCCCCTTTTTTGTTTAACCAATTGCAAAAAAAATTTTTAATAAACCAATTTTTTTTTTTATTCTTTTTTTTAAAATATTTGTTATTAGGTCAGATATTTACAATAGTTATATTAAATTTCTTTCAGGGGGAAATGTTTTAAATTTGCACTGAATGAAATTGGGGAAAATATCAATGATTTTTAACTTGAAATAGTTCTTTTGATACTAATCTTTGGGTTCTTTTCATTGTACTTTTTGGGGAAGAAATAAGTCTCAAAAATTTAATATCCTTAATTTATTTGAAGGCAAGTAGTTTATCTTGAAATTACTTTTACAAGGATTTAATCTTTTAAATTTTTATAAAAACACAAAACTTTTGTAAAAAAAAATGTTTATAAGTACAACTCAAGAAAAAAGAATGTACATATTAAAACTTTAAGGGAAAAAAAAATTTTTCAAACATTAATTTTATGTAAATTTCTAGATCATTAGAATCTTATCCCTACTTTCCTAGAGAAAAATTTATTATTTCTTAAACTTCAATAAACATTTTAGACTAGTATTGAAGGAAGTTATACACGAAAAAAACTGCAGATTTCATTTTAAAACTGGATAACTAGTTTCTATACTGAATTGCTTTTTGGGGGAAAAAATCTTGTCTGTAACTTGTTTATTCATTTGTAGGCTAATAATTTACCTCCTAAAATTTTAAAATAACAAACCCCAATTTTAAAAACAAAAAAGTATATTAAAAAATCTAATTTTATATCTAATAAACCTTCCAAAAAATATGTATAATCTACTCTAATTTCCTACTCACTCAAAAAAAATATGTTTTTTAAATGTAAATTTTCTGGGTTAAACTCCATTAAATTTTGCAGTATCTACTTCCCCATTATTCTTCCTGTTATTTCGTATTTTAAGGAAGATGAATGTTTTCAACTTTTACACTAACTAGGGTTGTTGAAAATTATGGATTTATTGCAAGCATTAGTACATTATATTGAAGATTTGCATAGAATATTTTCTTTATGAAAATACAAATGCAAGAAATTTAAAATTTTATATAAACACACACACTATACAATGTTTAAAAAAAAAAAAAATAAATTTTATGCTATGAACTGTTTCAAATGGTAATTTATTTGTTTTTTAAACAAATTTTTTGAAGCTTTGTGCAACTTTGTTTGAAGCATTTTTAATTAATTTCTTTTAAAACCTTTGTCTGTTATAGAAACTTTTTAAAACACCATAGCAAAAATGTATTTATTTGGAATAAATTTCAAATTTTTTTTTTTTTGCTTATTTTTTATAATGAAAAATATCATTCCAAATATGCATTAAATTTTTAAAAAATTTTCTTTCAAAATCAATAGAACTAAAAATATTTTAAACCACATAAACAAAAAAATTTAACGTAATCATCCTAAAGTCAATTATTTAAAAAAATTATGATATATTTAAGCTTTTTTAAAAAACAAATTAAAAAACCTTTTGTTGCATCAAGAAATATCAAGTTTTTTTCCCTTTCCTCTCATATTCTAACATGTTCGTTTTACTACTATAGCATTACTTCTCGGATTCTTCCTGTTCAATGATTTGGGATTCTTCCTGGGATTCAAAGGATATGATTCCCTTTGTCCAAAAAACCCTTTTTCCCCCAAAAACCCCTTATTTTAAAAATTTTCCTCCCCCAACGCTACGAAGTAACGTCAACGCGAAAAGTCTGTACTGTCAGTAGCGTCTAAAATAAACCCCAGCTAGTTTCCCCCCCTGGTCATCTGCGCAATTCCCACGCAGCATGTTTATGGGACGAGTCTGCTGAACGGGGGAAAAAAAGAGTTTCCCCATGTAATTTCCCAATGAAGTGGGCCCCGGATTCGAGGCCTTGAGTTAACGTGAGTTTTCATCTTTCCCAAAAAACAGTGCGGTCGGTTGAAGAGGTGGTGTATTTTTTTCCCCAAAAGTCTAAAAAAGGTTGTACCCTTTTTTATTTATTATTATTTTTTTTAGTTGGGCCCTCTTCAGAGCAAGGGGTTTTTTTTCCCCACTTCCTTTGGTTTGTTTTTTTTAGTAATTTTCCAATTTCTAAGATTCAAGCTGAGTCATTCCATTTTTTTCATCATGGCGGGCATGTCATGATTTTGAGCCCTATACCACTAAAGACCCCCCGTGTAGGGCGCGATGCATTAAACCCGTCGAGAGCTGAAACGTCCCCCCGTTGGTGTGGGTAGTTAGGAGGGGGTCCCGTCGGGTGTCGCCCACGTCACTTGACCATGGTTAAAAATTACGTGGTCCGTCGCCAAAACCCCCTCGTGTAGCTGAATAGTGCGACGTTAATATTCACCCCACCCAGTTTTTCATCACCGATGTTGAGGAACAACCTATAAACACTAATATTTCAATAAGGGAATCAGAAATTTCAAAATTTTTAATCTTCTGAAAGGGGATGCAGAAATATTTTACGAGCTGGGAAAAAAAATTAAACCCCGAAATCAATATATTAGTAGAAAGTAGTAAAGGATCCTCTAAAGTTTCCCAAAAACCCAAAACCCACAGCTATTACTTTGCAGAAAAAAAGGGAAAAAAATTTGTCATAAAACCCCAAAAAAAGTATGTTTTTTTACCCGTAAGGGAAAAAATAAGTTTTTTCCAACGCCAGACCCAGTATGTGCAGCACAAATACTATCTCTTAAAAAATTTTTTAAACGTGTCGGGTTAAAAACTAATATTTTTTTGGGGGGGAATCACATCTAGATTCCTGATTTATAAAGTTTCCCCACTTGATATATCTCGGGATGAGATTGCAAAAAAAAACTACAAGAAACCAATAATTTAGAAATAATAGAAATGAAAAGATTTTTTAAAAAAAGGGACCCCGGCAACGATTCTCACCAATATTAATTAAAATTTTTTTGGGGCAATTTTACCGGAAACTATAAAACTGTGGTTCATTAATCACAGAACCCAAAATTTCATAGATAAACCCAGACAATGTACAACCTTTTTCCAGTTTCCTGCATTCTACCAGATTTTGCCAAAACAGCAATATGTATTAACCGTGGTGTTTCGCACCCAGGACAATGTTCTAATAACTGAGATGCATAAATTGAAAAGGTGACCCACCCACCCTAACTCAGTAAACTGCCCCGGAATATATAAAAAAAAAAAGATTTTGGGAATTGAAATGTGAACATTTTACATTGGAGAAGGGGAAGATTTCGGACAAAAAAAAGACACCCTATTCTGCAGCAATCCAGAATAATGCAGTTTTTTAAAATATACGGAATCTAAAAAAAAATGGGAAAAACATGCTGACATCTTTTCCAAACAATTTTAGAAAAGAAAAACCTCATTAATTATGCAAGCTTTTTAAAAAAACAAGGGGAATCGGTTTTTTCCCCCACCTTAGCAAGATTTTTTGAAATGGGAAAATCAAGCCATTAACGAAAAAAAAGGAAACAAACCCCAATCCTTTAAAAAAACACGTGCATCTGGTAAAAAAGTGATGCATCCAATAACATAGACATGGGGATAATTATGGAATTATGATGGGTTTTGTAAATATTTTCCCTTTTTTTTTTTTCAATTTTTTAATTTGGGGGGCAAATTATTTCTTTCATTAGTTTTTTTTTTCTTTCCTCAAAGGGAGGGATAGTTTTTTTAAATTTAAAATTTTTTTTTCTTTAATATTTATGAATATAATTCAATGGAATTGTAGAGGCCTAAAAAAATAAATCCATATGGTTAAATACCCCTCCCTTTTCTGAAGCAGATATCGGGTTTTTTTTCAAAAAAACCCTTTTTTATAAATTTCCCGATAATATTTTTTTTCCCCAAAAATAAAAAAATTTTTTAAGAAGACAGATCAGGTGGGTGGTTTGGTAATAGCTGTTCCTTCAAATATTTCGCAAAACAGTTTCCCTATACAGTTTCAAAAAATAAAAAGATTTAGAAGTTCTCCCAATTAAAATAGATTTTCGAAATTTTTCTTTTTATATTGTAAATATTTACGCTCCACGGGGTTTTTAAATTATATTGTTTAAATCTTTTCTTGAACCCCCTAACGGCTCCAATATTCTTTTTTGGGTTTTTAAACCCTTTTCATCCCCCGATGTGGGGATCGAATCACATCTCAAGGTATAGTAAAGAATTTGTTGAATGGATTACTGATTCTAACGACTGTTCCCACATATAGAAGTTCAGCAGGTACAGCATCATTAATAGACCCTCAAAAAGTTTGTTTTTTTTTCAAGCTTTCAGATACTGCAAAGTTATGTTTTAGAAAAGCTTTTTTTGAAAGTGACCCAAGTCCAATTATTAAAAGGCTTTTCTCTTAAATTCCAAATAAGCAAATTTTTAAAAAAGTAAACTGGAAAGGGCTGTTTTTTTGAACGAAACGCATTTTTTTTTTAAATAATCCAGAAGTTTATTCTGAGAATCTTTTCAGATAAGATATCACAAGTTATTACTAATAATATTGGGGGAAATTAAAGTTTCGAATAGACCCTTTCCCCCCCACCCCACCATGGTGGAATATAGTGCCTGTTATAAATTTATAAATTTAAAAAAAAATATTTAGGAAGAGAGCTATTAGAGAGATTTCACCTGAATTATGGATCAGATATAACAATATGCGAGCAAACTTAGATTCCACATTAAAAAAAGCCAAAGAATGTACCGGGGGCAAAATATGCAACAATATTTTTAATCCCAAGATGTTTTTAATATTCTGAAAAAAAAAATTTTCCCCACAGTTACTGACAACCCATCAAAAAACTTAAAATTTCTTCAACTTAATAATAGGTTTATCACTATCCTCAATTGCAAGCAAATATGCTTGCAGATCATTTTGCATCTAAAAATGCCTATCATTGGGAACCCCTTCCTTTTGGGTTTTCTCAAAGGGTAAAATAACCTTTTAATAAACCATTTTTATATTTTTTTAATTGCATAAAGCAATAAAAAATTAAAAAAAAACCCCGGAGCTGATCATAATTTCGGCAACTTTTTTAAAAAAACTTGATCAATATCAACGTAATGTAATTTTTAAGATATTTTTAAAAATTTTTTTGATTGCAATTTTTTCCAGATTCCTGGGAAACATGCAATCATTCTCCCGGGTTCCAAAACCATGTAAAAAATAAAACTAAGATGTCTTCCTACAGACCAATAGCTCTGACTTCTGTATTTTCAAAAACCCTTTTAAGAATTTTAACTTTAAACGGATTTCTTACTATTTTAAAAAAAAAACTTCATCCCCCAAAAAATTATGGTTTTTTGTTCCTTTTTAAAGATAGCAGAAATCTCTTATCTTGTACATGGCAATAATGAATGCAAAAATTTCAGAAACAATTTTTTTTAGGAATAAGTTTAGACATTAAAAGGGGGCATACGATTTTATTTACGGGGTGGTCTTATTTATAAAAGTTTACAAATTGGTATAGCAAAGGGAAAAATAGCAAATTGGGTCATAAATTTTTAAAATCTCGAACGTTTCAAATTTAAAAAGGAGGGGGGTTTTTTTTTTTCTCCCAAAAAAATTTTTTCCGAGGGTCCAACCCCAAAGGGAGTGTCCTATCTCCCCCATTTTATATACCATTTACATGAACGATATTTTTGAATTTCCTTAGAGTCGGAAGTTGAATGTCTGGTCTACGCCATTTACATTTTATATTTTGCGCTCATAAATCCCTTTTATGTTATTTGCAAAAAAAACGGAATACACTGGAAGGAATTTCCCCGGGGATGTAAATATTGGAAACTGAATTTAAGCCCAGAAAAAAATGTACAATAACTGAATTATCAAAAAAAAAGAAATTATACTCTTCCTAATATTTTTTTTAGCTGGGGGTTTTCTACAATGGCAAAATTCTATTAAATACTTAGGAGTTTTTTTTCTAAACGCTGTCAAAAATTTTTTTTATTAAAAAAACAACTAATAGTAAAGCCTTGAAAAGGATCAAGCACTGGAAAAGGGGATGGCATATAAACATTATGGGCCGAGATCAAAGAGATCTCATTAATTTGGTTAATAATACATATGCAGTGTTTTTTCTACATTTGTCACATTATAAAATAAAAAGGTCTGAAAAAACAATTAAAACCTTTCAATGTTATTCAAACCAAAGCCCTCCCGAATTGCCTTGGGTCTCCCCCCCAAGGACCCCCAAAAAGGCTCCTAAAAGTTAGCTGGTCAAGAAGTTTTTTTCAAATAAAATTAGAAGATTGGCAAACAAGTTTTTTTTTTTTACTCAAATTCTAATAGAGATTTTTCTCCTCTTTATTACAATAACCCGAGACAATGAATCTTAATGTTTTGGAAGAAGATAAAAATAATATTAGTGTAATTTCCCTGATTTAAATGTTGACGATGATCAAATTATTTCAATTCCCAGATTAATCACCTTTTTAGACCCTTTCCCTGCAAAATTTATATCAATAGTTTTAAATTTTAAGATAAAACCCCCGATTCCCAAAAGCGTTCTATTTGATGAAACGATCGAACATAAATTTCAAAAAATTTTTTTTTTATCCTACTGGGTGCTTCGAAAAATTACCAAATTCTTGATAGCAGGTATATCAAAAAAACTTCATTTGCTTACAGAATCAATCATTACAACCCCCTTTTTTGCAGAAGCTTTTTGGGTATTTTTCAAGCTTTGGGGTGATCCCGGTGGGGGTTCTAATGTAAATTTTTTTTGTCGGATAGGCCGTCCTTTTTTTGCCTTCAAAATTACTCGATCAAATCCCCCAAAAGGGAATTCATAGACTCGCTGGGAAAAAATTTTCATGCTATCTAACTACATTAATCAAATTAAAATTTGCTTTTGGGTTCCGGGGCATTCAAAATTAATTGGGAAAGAGCAAGCGGGTAATCTCGCAAGATTGGGGTCCAATGTTTTTCATTGACCCGGATTGCCTCAAAAAGGGGCCCTTCATAAAAATATATATACGAAATAGAATTCAAAAAAAACGAAAAAAAACTACTTAAGCAAATATTTTGAAAATTTTGGGAAAATTTTTCCGACCATTGATATTATTTCAAAAAATGGACAGAGAATCGAAGAGAAGAAATTTTAAGCACTCGAATCTTCAGTAAAATGATTAAAACCCAGGCCTTCTCATAAAAATTTTAAATTACAGGATAATCAACGTTACCACATGTAATTGTATTAATGATTTGGACCACATTATACTAAACTGTAGCAGATATACTGAAAATCGAAACAACCTCTGGTCTATTCCTTTTTGATCCACATTCCACTATCACGTTTTTGAGATGTTTTGGAAAAAACAATGAATAACAAATCAACTTTCAGAATCTTTTTTAAAAGGGAAAAGAAATATTTTTTGTATTTACTAATCTATTATAAGCTTTTTTATACTTTTTTTTCCTTTTGAGGGGTCATAGCCGTGTTGCCCCTATATCCCATTCAACCTTTCAATCAATCAATCAATCAAAGGGGGAAACAATTTTATTTCCCCAAAATCGAATTTTGCTGAATTGCCATTTTGCTGATTTAGTACGATAGTTGTAAAAAAAGCGAAAATTTTTTCGAATGGAATATTTAAAAAAAAAAAAAGGCAGATTATTCCTTTTTGGGGCAACGGGCAGCCCCTTTTCAAAACTATTTGAAATTGGAAAAAAGTTGATGTTTGATCCGGATTTTTGGGGGAAATTGTCGAATCGGCCGCTTTTCCACCAAATTTTGAAAAAATTTCCAATTTGGGGGTTTTTTCGGGTTTTGTTTCGGGTTGCAACCCCCCACCCCAACACGCAACGCCAGGCCCCCGAAATTCAAGATGGCGGAAGTGAAATCATCAAAAACGTATTATTTTAAAGTTTTGAAATTGAAAATCGCTGCAAAAATTATGCATTTAAAAATGAAAATTTTTTGACTTACCTTAAAAAACGATGTTTAAGATGTCCCCGGCCGAACATCATGCGGTATTATTTCCTGCTCCGGGGTGGGATGTCCTGTTGTAAAGGAGGGAAAACACTCGCCACATCCACCAAGACCCTTTCCTTACACTCCGAGAAACATGATGATTCTCCTCTTTCACACTGGACTGATTTCTACAAAGCCATTCAAAACCATCATTCAATTTTTTGCCCGTTCTTTCTCTCAATTCCATTGGTTTCCCACATTTCGGGAAAAACGTATGAAGGCAATCAAACCTTCTTTCATGCAACATTCTAACACCGCTTTTTCCAAAAAACAGGCAACAGGGCAAAAACCTTTCAGAATACTCATCATACTTTGCATGCATTCATTCAAATTCATCCTAACAGCATCGCTGGACATCATGGTAATCTTTAGAAATTTATATGGAGAAAGAAATAAAAATATTACCTGTAAAAATAATTCCCAAAACGAAGAAGACAGCTGACCCAACCGGAGCAAAAGAAATGAGCGTTTCCTCATTAACGGCCGTTATAAAAAAGCTGCGCATGTGCAGAAATTAAGAATCGTTAATTTTTAAAATAATAAGTAATATTGGTTAAAATTAAACTGTAAAAAGATACGTAAGCGCTAGCTTGCCGCGCCATCGTTAAAACTGTTAAAATTAAAGAAATCTACTACGCATGCGCCCAATTTCGCCAAAAAACCGACTTCTCCTTCACTGGAAAACAAATTCAGAAGGGTTACCAGATTTGGCGCGCTTATCGATTTGGCGAGAAAACACTTGGCGAGATAAGCGGCCGATTCGACAAATCAACCGGATTTTGTAAAGGCAAATGCTAAAAAAAATGTAGCAAACACAGAAAAAAATATCGTGTATTTGTATTAATTTTTGCAGTCCTGAACGAATTATTTAAATCTTTCGATACTTAATGTCTCTTCATCCAGTGTTGAAAATTTTCCAGCCATTAAGAATATGATCCCAGCGTCGACATCAAGAATCCAGACCTCTAAAAAATAGAAGCCAGCCAATACTGCGTAAGTTAACGTTATAAGCATTCACTTTATATTATCAATTCTTGTTAATTTGTTACTTAGATTGCATAGCTAACTGATGAAATTTCCCTTTCTTGCAGAACTCGTAGTAAAATTAAAACTGCATGAAAAAAGTTCTCGAAGAGAAATGCCTGTAGATACGATGTAAGTAGACTTTTAAAGCATTCTTTTTAACATCAGTTCATATTGAAATTCATTGAGTGTTCACTTAAAAATTGTAGGAATCTTACTTTATCCTGAGATTAACACTAAAATGTCCATTGGTGTCAATTTGACACTGGAGCCTGTTCAGTTTGTTCTCCTTTCCGCATTTTTGCAGGGAATTTGACAATTTTCTCATGACTTTTAATTATTTTCCATTGTAATTACACAGTAAGAGTTTTGTAGTTCTAGGTTAATAGGAGAAATTTTACAAATATATATATATATATATATATATATACCTAGAATGTTTGCTGGTGTCATTTTGACACCAAGGCAATTTATCATAAAAAATGTAGTTCATCTTTACTATTTGTTAAAAAAGAACTTCCCTAAGTATTATCGCACATTATTTTACCTAGAATGCAGTGTTATTGTTTAACAGAGGAAACGAATCTATCTTTCTAAAATTGTTGTGTCTTAAGTGTTTCGTTACATAGCATTTGGCTACCTACTCATAAAAAAATTTAATTTGATTTTCGAAACTTGTGTAGAGCATACACCCCGAAATGATGGCTCATAGAAAATGTCTTGAATCCTGATGAAATTGCTAATTTATTTCAAGTGATTTCTGAGAATGAATCGGATGGTGGTGGGCTGTCTTGCTCTTATTTATAGATTCCAATTAAAACATAAGATTGAGTGAAAGTGACTGCAAAGAATCTGAATAAAGTGTAGATATAATTAGTAATATTCCAATAAATCCTGATATATATATTGCTAGGGATGCACAGAATGGATCCTGCATAATAGTAAAGTTCCTGGCTAATTTGCGACTTGAAATGTTTTGCGACAAAGCACTGGTCCAACAAGCTTCATGAAACATAATGTCAATGTCAGTTTTTTATTATATGAAGGGTTTAAATAAAATATGTTTAATTATATATAATAATATTAAAAAATCTTAAAACTAAACCCTACTGAACAGTAGTCCTGAAATTGTTTAGTTATTACAATTATTTATATGACTGTGTCAAAATGACACTGGCGAATGTTTATGGGTAATCAAAATCCTGGATGTTCTAGTCAGTGACGTAATGTACACCCCGCATTGCAGGGATGCCCAGGGTTCTAGAGGGCCCAAAGCCTGACTGCCGACTCTAGCAGTTTTGCCACCCCGGAGAAAAATGGAAAATGCCGCCCCTCTCTCTCCAAAGCAAAAAATTATAATTAAAAAAGATAAATTGTTCACATAGACACACACCAATAAACCTTAAATGATTCTTGTGAAAATATGGCATATATATATAAGTTTTAAAAAATACAAAATAATTTGAACTTGTTTTTTTAAACGAGTAAAATGTAAGATAAGAAATCATTCATTTCGGCCGACCAATTTCTTCGAAAAAGAGTATACTGATGGTGGGGATCGCAAGCGTTTATTTTAATTTAAAGTAACTGAACTCAAATCTAAAATAAAACATCTCCTTTGGCCTTCTATCTACTAAAAACTCTTATTAACCCTGTCCCATTTTGGATAGATGACGCCGGACATCGTATGGGTGAAGAGAATGTCCATTGTGACCCCACTCCTGGAGTGGGGGAAAGTTACTAGTAAAACATACAATTTTCCAATCTTAATTCTCTTATCACAATACATTCAGTGGTATATGTTAAAATGGTTATAATACAGAATTGGGTATGTATTAGAATAAAAATTGTCTAACATACCTTTAAATGTATGTATAGTTACAGATTTATTATAAATTTCATGATTGGCATTATTGTTTTAAAATTGATTTCATTATTATTACATGCCGAAAGCACCATACTTTCAAATCTGTGTTTCCTTTCAGTTTCTAAAAGTTGTAAATAACTAATAATTGATATAATAGTTTGTACCCCTCATTTGTCTATAGCAGTGGTCTTCAAATTGTGTTCCACAGAACTTTGGAGTTCCACGAGGCATATTGAAGAGTTCTATGAATCATTAAATTTTGTCAAAAACAGAGCAAGCTCATCTCAGCTATTTAAACTGAAAATTTTATTTATACGTAATAACTTTTCTTGTATACTTAAACTTTTATAATAATATAATAAAATATATTTTCTGTTTTTTTTAATATTCTATTCCTTAAGATCCTGGGTTCCACAAAATAATTTTGAACACGATAGTGCAATATTTTGTAAAAGTCAACAGTTTTCAAATGGAAAAAGCAACTCATTTAATATATGAAAGAAGAAAAAAAACATCTATAAGAGAACATTTCCAAAAGAAAGAAGTAAGAGAATATTTCACAGGAGAGAACTAATCATGGATAGATAAAATGATAAATCAGTAAATTTGCTAGTGAAGGAGAGAGAACAAGAGATTCAACATTAAAATCTAAATTTAATGAAACACAACTCCTAAATTTTAGGTTGCACACAGGAATTCTTACTCAGCTATAAACATTGTTAGGCCATTCAAAACAATACATTTAAGGGGAAATATTTACAAATTTAACGCTAAATATGAAATGCGACTACTGTTAACTTCAACAAAGTTAGATTTTGACCGTTTGAAAAAAAATGCAAGTACGTCCCAGCTACTAAATATAATGATTAGGTAGCTGGCACTTGGAGCACATATTCATATTACTAATGATTAACTTTTATTAACATTATATATTGTAATTTTTTAACAACAAATCCAGTATTTTGCTTTAATTGTTTTTACAAAGTATCTACAACATGTTGAACTACTTTAAATAGTATTTTCAGATATATTCCAAGTGTGTGTGGAATGGGGTTCAAAATACCTTGTTCTAAGGGTTCTGTGAGTCAAAGTTTTAAGACCACTGGTTTATTGGAATGAAATCTTCCTTCACACACAAGTTCCATCATTTTAAAATTTTCTAGGAGGACATAATCTATGTTTATATTTTTCAAACATGTATGGAATTATTTGAATAAAAGCTTCAATTGTATTTATTAGTACTTGGAAGGTTTGTGAGGACAAAGCCTGGGAAATAGCAATTAGAAGTCTCCAGTTTTTAAGCCAAGTTAAGCTTTTGCTAAAAACTTGAGGAGAATCAGCATCTCTTATAGAGAATTTCTCTCTATCACATTAAATCTTTCTCCTTCATACCAATGATATTAGCTATTGATTTTTTTGTTTCTCATTTCCTGTCAAAAAGATATTATTTTGAGTTATGTTTTCCTTTCTGGTAACCTTTTTGTAAAAATTTTTTATTATAAATTAGAATGTAAAAAAAGTTAAGATTTCTATTAGTAATGTGAAAAATTACAACCACAAAATAAAAAGGTAGTAGCATGTGGGAATTCACAAAACTGTGATGTGATTTTTAAATTGTGCTGAGATTATGTTAAACAGTATTTAATTAAGTTTCGTATACAATTCCACTTATAATAAAAGGGCCAGTGCACAGCATATGAATAAACATGGTGTTGAATAATTAGAAAACTTGACAAATATTAAGTATAGAATATTGCTTGCTCAAATATGGGATTGATTCAATTTCACCAAAATTTTTTCCTACATTTAAACTATTGGTAATAATTTATTGACTGAAAAATATCAATCAGTCAATGATTGATTGATTGCATGGACAACATTTGACATTGTTGGCTTTGTGGAAAATGAGAAGTAATCTAAAGAAGATGAACAGACTTCCTCATAATCACAGTACTTAACCTATCACAAACATCAGAGATACAAGTTCGAGACCCAATTCTGATCTTTCACATCATGCATTGTTTTTGATCATTTTTAGGTTTAGAATTGCTATTATTTTTCTATTAAAAAGAATTTCTGATGAATGAGAGAGTATTATATGTTAATGAGACTTGACACGTATTAAGGGGGACTGCCAAATGTACTGAAATGGTTAGGGTACTTTAGTACAACGAAATCACATTATTCAGGCTTAAAATTTTTGCTGAGAATGTAAATTACTCATATAAATCCGCCTTGAATTGTAGAAATGTCAGAAATAGTCTAGAAAATTTTTAAATTACAAAAATACATCTATCCTTGCTTCCAGAATTTTTTGACGCCATATTTGGCAAGCTTTATAACAAAAGTCAGCAGATGGCGCCA
>BMAV01027775.1:161545-199798 GCA_019973955.1 Trichonephila inaurata madagascariensis | reverse complement strand
AAAAAAGGGGGTAATTAAGCCCTATGAATGACGAATTTCAAAAAGTATAATACCCAATTAAAATTTTTTACCTTTCCGGGGTTTTATGATACTTGTCATAGAAATGCTCCCAAAGTTAAAAACTCGAGTTCTAATAAACGTAGAGTAATGATTTAATTTTCTTTCGGTTAGTGGGCCCCCGCTCAAAAACACCGGGTTTTTTTAAATTGGTCGGTAAGTTGGCTTTCAAGCCAAATAGGTCTTTCTTAAAGAATGTGTTTCATTTTAAAAAAAAGTTACAGGAACTTGAAACGGAGAAGATTTAGATTCCTGGAAAAATTTCAGGGGGTTTTTTTTTCAGGGTAAAAGTGGTGGGGTACTTAACAGACAAAAAGGGAATGAATTTAAAAAAAATGTTGGGCAAATTTTTGAATAATTGGTTTCAACAAGCGCTATGTACTTGATCAGCGTTGAATTCGGTGCAAAAAAAAAACTAAGTTTTTTTTGAGGTTTCATTTTTAAAAAATCGGTCGGTAAGTTGGTTTTAGACCCAAATTGGTTTTTTTTCAAGTAGGGTTTCTTTTTAAAAAAACATTTAAAAAATTTCTCGAAACGGAGACCAGATTTAGTTTCCCTGGTAAAATTTCAGTGAAAAGGGGGTCTTTTTTTTTTTAAAAAAAAAAGTGGTGGGCATGTCACGTAACGACTATTAAAAGGGGGGAATGAATTTCAAAAAATAGTTGAAAATTTTTTTGAACATTGGTTTTCAACAAGGCTATAGATATTCGTGATCAGCGTTGAGTTCTTTAAAAGAAAAACTAAGTTTGTTAAAATTGGTCTTTTTTTAAAAATCGGTCGTAAGTTGGCTTTAAAATTGGTCTTTTCAAGGGGGATTTATTTTTAAAAACAGAAACTTTTCAAACGGAGACCAGATTTAGATTCCTGGTCAAATTTCAGTAAAAGGGGGTCACTTTTGTTTCTAGGGAAAAAAAAAAAAAATAGGGGTGGCATGTCACTGAAACAGACAGAAAGGGGACGAATTTAAAAAGCAGTTAAATCTTTTGAACAAATGGAATTTCACCACCCATACATTTTCCCCTTGGGTTGACTTCTGTGCAAAAAACTTAAGTTTGTTAAAATTTGGCTGGTTTTAAAATCGGTCGGAAATTTTTGTTTTCAAGCCAAATAGGTCGTTTCTTCAAAAGGTGTTTTTTTTTTTAAACAACATTTAAAGAATTTTTGAAACGGATACCATATTTAGATTCTGGAAAAATTTCGATTTAAAAATGGGTCTTTTGGAAATTTTCTAGTTTAAAAAAAAAATGGTGGTGGCATGTCACTCGGTAAAAAAGGGGACGAATTTAAAAAAGAAAAAAAGGGAAAATTTTTGGAAGAAATTTGAAATTGACAAACTATACATATTCGTGATCAGCTTTGAATTTTTATGCAAAAAAAAGAAATTTGGAAAATTGGAGGATGAAAAAAAATGACCCAAACCCGGAAAAAGGGAACTCTCTTGTTATTAAGCCCTTTTAAAAGAGGAAGCTTCAAAAGGCTCCCCAAAAAAATTTATTTTCTTTTTAGGGGTTTTGTACTTGTCATAAAATGCATTACCAAAGTGCAATAACTGGAGTTCTAAAAAACGCAGAGTAATCTTTTATGTAACTTTGGGTTTTGTGAACCCCCCGTCAAATGACACAGGTTTTTTAAAATTGGGTTAAGTTTGTTTTTAAACCCAAATAGGTTTTTTTTCAAAAAGGGTGTTTCTTTTTTAAAAAAAAAGTTAAAGGAATTTTGAAAGGAACCATTTTTTTCCTGGTAAAATTTTTTGTTAAATTACTTTGGTAAGTTTCTAGGGTAAAAAAGGGGGGGAGAAAAAAAATTTAAAACAGGGGACGAATTTCAAAAACAGTTGGGCATAATTTTTAACAAATTTGGGAATTTCGACAAGCGCTATACATATTTGATCAGCGTTGATTTCTGTCAAAAAAAAACTAATGAGGTAAGTTGGAGGACAAAAAAAAATGACCCAAAATTAGGAAAAAAAATCGTTGTTTTTAAGCCCATTTAAAGGGGAACCTTCAAAATGATAAACCGAAATTAAAATCTTTTCCGGTGTTTTCATATTTTGTCATAGAAAATTACCAAAGTGCAACTCAGTTCAAAAAACGCAGTATTGTTTTAAGTGTTTTTGGGGTTTGTAACGGCTTCGAAATCCCCCGGGTTTTTTAAATTGGACGGTAAGTTAGTTTTCAAGCCAAATCGGTCGTTTTCAAGAAGGTGTTTCTTTTTTAAAAAAACTTACGGGAATTTCATGAAACGGGCCGATTTGGATTAATGGTCAAATTTTCGGGGAAAATCCTAATTTGGAAAAGTTTCTGGGGAAAAAAATAGGGGTGGGATGTCACAAAACAGACTATTAAAAAAGGGGGACAAATTTCAAAGAAACTGTTAAGCATACATTTTCAACAAAGGGGAATTTCGACAAGCGCCATACATTTTTTCGTGATCAGCGTTTAATTTCCCCGTCAATAAAACTAAGTTGGGTAGGGGGGAAGAAAAAAAAGTGATCCAAACGCACTGAAAAGAAATCACCCAATTAAGCCCATATGAAAGACGAACGCTTCAAAAAAGGGTAATAGCGCAATTAAAATTTTTAAAATTTTTTTTTGGTGTTTTTCGTTCTTTCATAAAATGCATTACCACATTAATAACCGAGTTCTAATAATCGGGGGTAATGTTTTTAAAGTCTTTGGGTTTGGGGGGCGGCCCCCTTTTTAATGACAGCCGGTTTTTTTTAAAAACGGTCGGGAATTTGGCTTTCAAGCCAAATAGGGGTTTTTTAAGGGTTTCATTTTTAAAAAAAATTTCAGGAATTTCCTGAAAGGAGACCAGATTTGATTTCCGGTCAAATTTGGTGAAATGGGAACTTTTGGGAAGTTTTTAGGGTAAAAAAAAAGTTGATGTCACCAAAAATATTGAAAAGAGGGACGAATTTCAAAAAAAACAGTGGGGCATAAATTTTGAACTAATTTGGGAAATTTTGACTAGCGCCAAAATATTCGTGATCGGTTGAATTCTTTAAAAAAAAATTTAATTCTGTGAGAATTTGGGCGGTTTTTTTAAAAACAGTCGGGGAAGGGTTTTAAGAAAAGGTCGTTTTTTGAAGGTGTTTTATTTTTAAAACTTACAGGAATTTCGTGAAACAGAGACCAGATTTAGATTCCTGGTCAAATTTCGAGGGAATTGGGTCACTTTGGTAAGTTTCTAGGGTAAAATAAAAATATTGGTGGGCATTTCATTGAAACAGACTATTGAAAGAGGGCACGAATTTCAAAGAAACAGTTGTGCATAAATTTTGAACTAATTGGAATTTCGACAAGCGCCATACATATTCGTGATCAGCGATGAATTTTGTGCAAGAAAAACTAAGTTTGGTAGGAACTGGAGGAAGACAAAAAAATAATCAAAACGCACGGAAAAGCGAAATGCGTCGCAATTAAGCCCATATGAAAGACGTACGCTTCAAAAAGTATAATACAGCAATTTAAATTTTTTTACTTTTTTTTTCGGTGTTTTCTGATACTTGTCATAGAAATGCATTACCAAAGTGCAATAACTCGAGTTCTAATAATCGCAGGGTAATGTTTTAAGTGTGTCCTTGGGTTTGGGGGGGCCCTTCGTCCGAATGACACCCGGTTTTTAAAATCGGTCGGTAAGTTGGCTTTCAAGCCAAATAGGTCGGTTTTTCAAGACGGTGTTTCATTTTAAAACAAATTACAGGAATTTCGTGAAACGGAGACCAGATTTGGATTCCTGGTCCAATTTCGAGTGAAATGGGTCTTTTGGTAAGTTTCTAGGCTAAAAAAAATATAGTGGTGGGCATGTCACTGAAACAGACTATTGAAAGAGGGCACGAATTTCAAAGAAACCGTTGGGCATAACTTTTGAACTAATTGGAATTTCGACAAGCGATATACATATTCGTGATCAGCGTTGAATTCTGTGCAAGAAAAACTAAGTTTGGTAGGAATTCGAGGAAGAAAAAAAATGATCCAAACGCACGGAAAAGAGAAATGCGTCGCAATTAAGCCCATATGAATGACGAACTCTTCAAAAGTATAATATCGCAATTAAAACTTTTTACCTTTTTCCGGGGTTTTATGATACTTGTCATAGAAATGCATTACCAAAGTTCAATAACTCGAGTTCTAATAAACGCAGAGTAATGATTTAAGTTTCTTTCGGTTAGTGAACGGCTCCCCGTTCGAATAACACCTGGTTTTTAAAATTGGTCGGTAAGTTGGCTTTCAAGCAAAAAAGGTCGTTTTCTTCAAGAAGGACTTTCATTTTTAAAGAAAAGTTACAGGAATTTCGTGATACGGAGACCAGATTTAGATTCCTGGTCAAATTTCGAGTTAAATGGGTCACTTCTGTAAGTTTCTAGGGTAAACAAAAATAGTGGTGGGCATATCACTGAAAAAGACTATTGAAAGATGGGACGAATTTCAGAGAAACAGTTGGGCATAACTTTTGAACTAATTGGAATTTCAACAAGCACTATAATTATTCGTTATCAGCGTTGAATTCTGTGTAAGAAAAACTAAGTTTGGTGTGAATTGGCCTGGGTTTTAAAATCGGTCGGTAAGTTGGCTTTAAAGCCAAATAGGTCGGTTTTTTCAAGGTGTTTCATTTTTAAAAAATAGTTAAAGGAATTTCAGTGAAACGGAGACCAGATTTAGATTCCTGGTCAAATTTCGAGTGAAGTGGGTCACTTTTGTTAGTTTCTAGGGTAAAAAAAAAAAACAGGTGGGCATGTCGCTGAAACAGACTATTGAAAGAGGGGATGAATTTCAAAGAAACAGTTGGGCATAACTTTTGAACTAAATGGAATTTCGACAAGCGCTATACATATTCGTGATCAGCGTGGAATTCTGTGTAAGAAAAACTAAGTTTGTTGAGAATTTGCCGTTTGTATAAAATCGTCGTTAAGTTGGCTTTCAAGCCAAATAGATCGTTTCATCAAGAAGGTGTTTCATTTTTAAAGAAAAAGGTACAGAAATTTCTTAAAAAAGAGACCAGATTTAGATTCCTCGTAAAAGTTCGAGTTAAATGGGTCACTTTGGTAAGTTTCTAGGGTAAAAAAATAAAGTGGTGGGCATGTCACTAAAACAGACTATTGAAAGAGGGAATGAATTTCAAGGAAACAGTTAGGCATAACTTTTGAACTAAATGGAACTTTGACAAGGGCCATACGTATTCGTGATCAGCGTTGATTTCTTTGCAAGAAAAATTAAGTCTGGTAAGAATTAAAGGATGACAAAAAAATCACCCAAACTCACGGAAAAAGAGAAATGCGTTGCTATTAAGCCCATTTGAAAGAGGAACGCTTCAAAAAGGATAATAGCGCAATTAAAACTTTTTTACTTTTTTTTCCGGGGTTTTTCTGATACTTGTCATAGAAATGCATGACCAAATTGCAATAACTCGAGTTGTAATAAACGCAGAGTAATGTTTTAAGTTTCTTCGGGTTAGTGAGCGACTCCCCGTTTGGATAACACCCGGTTTTTTAAAATTGGTTGGTAAGTTAGCTTTCAAGCCAAATAGGTCGGTTTCTTCAAGAAGGTGTTTCATTTTTAAAGAAAAGTTACGGGAATATCGTGATACGGAGACCAGATTTAGATTCCTGGTCACATTTCGAGTGAAATATGGTCACTTTGGTAAGTTTCTAGGGTAAAATAAAATAGTGGTGGGCATATCACTGAAACAGACTATTGAAAGAGGGGATGAATTTCAAAGAATCAGTTGGGCATAACTTTTGAACTAAATGGAATTTCGAGAAGCGTTATACATATTCGTGATCAGCGTGGAATTCTGTGTAAGAAAACTAAGAGTAGAGAATTGGCCGGTGTTTTAAATTGGGTCGGTAAGTTGGCTTTCAAGCCAAATAGGTCGTTTCTTCAAGAATGTGTTTCATTTTTAAAGAAAAGTTACAGGAATTTCTTGAAACGGAGACCAGATTTAGATTCCTGGTAAAATTTCGAGTGAAAAGGGTCTGTTTGTTTCTAAGGTAAAAAAAAAAGTGGTGGGCATGTCACTGTAACAGACTATTGAAAGAGGGAATGAATTTCAAAAAAATAGTTGGGCATAAATTTTGAACTAATTGGAATTTCAACAAGCTCTATAGATATTCGTGATCAGCGTTGAATTCGGTGCAAGAAAAACTAAGTTTGTTGAGAATTGGTCATTTTTTTAAAAAATCGGTCGGTAAGTTGGCTTTAGAGCCAATTAGGTCGGTTTTTTCAAGTAGGAGTTTCATTTTTAAAAAACAGTTAAAGCAATTTTCAAACGGAGACCAGATTTAGATTCCTGGTCAAATTTCGAGTGAAATGGGTCACTTTGGTGTTTCTAGGGTAAAAAAAAAAATAGTGGTGCGCATGTCACTGAAACAGACTATTGAAAGAGGGGACGAATTTCAAAGAAACAGTTGGGCATAACTTTTGAACTAAATGGAATTTCGACCAGCGCCATACATATTCGTGATCAGCATTGACTTCTGTGCAAGAAAACTTGTTGAGAATTGGCTGGTTTTATAAAATCGGTCGGTAAGTTTGCTTTCAAGCCAAATAGGTCGTTTCTTCAAAAGGTGTTTCATTTTTAAACAACAGTTACAGGAATTTCTTGAAACGGATACCATATTTAGATTCCTGGTAAAATTTCGAGTTAAATGGGTCTTTTTGGTAAGTTTCTAGATTAAAAAAAGAAAATGGTGGTGGCATGTCACTAAAACAGAGTATTGAAAAAGGGGACGAATTTCAAAGAAACAATTGGGCATAACCTTTTGAAGTAATTAGAAATTCGACAAACGCTATACATATTCGTGATCAGCTTTGAATTTTATGCAAGAAAAAGTAATTGTGGTAAGAATTGGAGGATGACAAAAAAATGACCCAAACTCACGGAAAAGAGAACTGCTCTTGCTATTAAGCCCATTTGAAAGAGGAACGCTTCAAAAAGGACAATACCGCAAATAAAACTTATTTTCTTTTTTTAGGGGTTTTTCTGATACTTGTCATAGAAATGCATTACCAAAGTGCAATAACTGGAGTTCTAATAAACGCAGAGTAATCTTTTATGTAACTTTGGGTTTGTGAACGGCTCCCCGTTCGAATGACACACGGTTTTTTAAAATTGGTCGGTAAGTTGGCTTTTAAGCCAAATAGGTTTGTTTTTTCAAGAAGGTGTTTCATTTTTAAAAAAAGTTAAAAGAATTTCGTGAAACGGAGACCATATTTAGATTCCTGGTCAAATTTCAAGTTAAATGGGTCACTTTGGTAAGTTTCTAGGGTAAACAAAAATAGTTGTGGGCATGTCAATAAAACAGACTATTGTAAGAAGGGACGAATTTCAGAGAAACAGTTGGGCATAACTTTTGAACTAATTGGAATTTCAACAAGCGCTATACATATTCGTATTCAGCGTTGAATTCTGTGCAAGAAAAACTAAGTGAGGTAAGAATTGGAGGACGACAAAAAAAAATCACGGAAAAAAAAAAATGCCGGGTTTAAGCCCATTTGAAAGAGGAACCTTTAAAATGATAATACCCAATTAAAACTTTTTTTTCTTTTTTTTTAGGGTTTTCGTTTTTTCATAAATCATTTCCAAAGTGCAATATCAGTTCTAATGAAAGCAGTATTGTTTTAAGTGTCTTTGGGGTTTTGGAACGGTTTGAATGCCGGTTTTTTTAAAAAGGGCGTAAGTTAGTTTTTCAAGACAAAAATAAGGTCGGTTTTTTCAAAGAGGGTGTTTCATTTTTTAAAAAATCAGGAGTTTTTTTAGGAAAAATGGAACCAGATTTAATTCCTGGTAAAATTTCGGGGAAATGGGTCACGGTAAGTTTCGGGGTAAAAATATTAAAGGGGCCTGAAACAGACTAGAAAGAGGGGACAATTTAAAAAGAAACAGTTTGGGCATAATTTTTGAAAAAATTGGAATTTCGAAAAAGCCCATTTTGTGATCAGGGGGAATTCTATGTAAGAAAAAAAAAGTTTGGGGAAGATAAAGGGAAGAAAGAAAATGCTCAAACGCCCCCGGAAAAAGGGAAATGCGTTGCATTTAAACCCTTTTAAAAAAGAGGAATGCTTAAAAAAAGTATAATACCGTTAAAAATTTTTTATTTTTTTCGGTTTTTTTTCTGATCCTTGTCATAGAAATGCATTCCAAAGTCAATAACTGAGTTCTAAAATTTCCGGGGAATGTTTTAAGGTTTTTGGGTTTTGGGAAACGGCTCCCCGTTCGAATGCCCCCCCGGGTGTTTTTAAATCGGTCGTAAATTGGCTTCCAAGCCAAAGGTAAATTTCTTTCAAAGTTGTTTCTTTTTTAAAAAGGTCAGGTTTGGAAACGGAAAGATTCAGATTTTTGGAAATTTCGGTGAAATGGGTCATTTTGGTGTTCTTGGATGAAAAAAAAGGTTGGCGTGGTCACCGTTTCAGACTAAAAAGGGTCCTTTCAAAACGGGGTTGGGGCATTTTTTTGAATTAAATGGTTTTCGACAAGCGCCGTAATATATATATGATAGCGTTAAATTTCCCCTACGCAAAAAAAAGAAACTAATTTTGGGAAATTTGGGAGGAAAAAAAAAAAATGCCCCAAAACCCCACGGAAATGAAAATGTTTTTTGATTAGCCATTTGAAAGGGAATGGGGGTTAAACCGCAAAAAAATTTTTTTTAATTTTTTTGGTTTTTTTCTTCCCTTTTTTGGAAATTTTTTTAAAAAAGTGCAATAACCAGTTTAATCCGAAAATTTTTAAGTATATTCGGGTTTGGGAGAGTTTTTGAATAGCCTTTGGTTTTAAAATAGGTCTTAAGTTACCTTTGTCCCAAAGAAAGGGTCCCCTTTTTGAGGGGTCTTTCTTTTCCAAAAAAAAAGCGGGAATTTTGGGAAAAACAAAACCAGATTTAAAATTCTATGGTCAAATTTCGGGAAAAATGGATCACTTTGGTAATTTTTGAGGAAAAGTGACCGAGTTTAACCCCTTTTCTGAATAATTTTTGGAAGGCCCCCAAACAAAAATTAAAAAGTTTTCAAACTTGTTCGTTTTTACTTATTTAGGAGCGGAAAAAATAGAACAAACCGAATTAAAACTAGTGAAATTTCTACCATATATTTCAGGTTCCTCTAGAAATGACTGTAAGTTGGTTTCCCTAAAGGCTTCAGTTTCTTCGGGTCTTCATTTAAAAATAGTTACGGGGAATTTCCGCGAAACGGAGATGATTTAGATTCCGGTAAAATTTCGATTTGGTTTCACTTTTGAAGATTTTGGGGTAAAAGTAGGGCGATTTCTTTTTTGAGGAATGTGGTTTTTCCCTTTTCCATTAATTTTTTTGTTTGAAAATTTTTGAAAGGTTAAAGAATTAAAGAAACGTTTTTTAAGGAAATTTTTAAAAACGACCAGATAAAAAATAGTAAAAAAAAAAAGGTTCCAATTTTCCCCAAGAACTTTTCCGGTTTTTGAAACCAAACTTTTTATTATTAAAATTTTCTTAAATACCTCCACTAGTTTAAAGCGATCGGGGCCAAAGTTTCAAAAATTTTTTAAAAAAACGACTAGCCCGAAAAAAAAAAAACACACACACTTTCTTAACAAATGCATCTATTTTTGTGACGGAGTTTTTGGTCTTCCTTCTGAATCCAAGTTTTTTAAGGTGGGTCCTTTTTCGCGAAAGTTATGAGAAAAAAAATACGGAATTTTACCTTTAATGCCTCTAAACTAATAGACCTATCAACACAAAATTTCGATTTGAAAAGTCTCTGGAGTACATTAATAATATATTCCCGCCAGAAAAATCGGGCCTCAAGGTAGGTTTACCCGGAAGGGCGAAGGGTTTTTAGGAAACCAGGAGAAAGGGAAAATTTTTCCCCCAAAAAATACCACGGGGGGGGAAATCATGAGGTTAATTTTTAAATTTAGTTCATTAGGGGGGCCCGGGCCCAGGAAAAAATTTTATTTTTCAAGAAATAACCCCGAAAGTTCGAATCTAAAACAACAAACAGTTTCGAAAAGGGCTCGTCGGGTGGTCGGGTGTCCAGGGGTATTTGAAATTTGTAAACACCCGCGATTTTCAAAAACTAGGTAAAATTCTTTATGAAAAGTTGGAAACTTTTTTTTTAATTAATTTTTGAGTCTTTTTTGAAATTCCTTAAAAAACGTTTTTTTCCTTCTCGTACCTCTTGCAAAAATGCATTCAGGACGAAAAAATTAATGGAAAAGAAAGAACTTCACATTCCTCACAAAAGGAAAAGGTTTTCACGAAAGAGAAGGTCGGTAACTTTTTTTTAAAAGAATTTTGAACCTTTAAAATGGATCCCCCCTTTCCTGGGGCCCCTTTTGACCTAAAAATTTTAACAGGACGGTAAGCCTCTTACAGGTTCTACCCTCGGTTTTATTTTCAAAAGGATATTCGCGTCAGTTTAGGAGTTATGGGGCGTCTTAATCAAAACAGGATCCATCCCCGTGGAGTCTCCGTCTGAAGTTAAAATATTTAATTCCATATCATAGGAATCTACTTGAAAAGACCTTCCCGAAAATGTATAGCATTTTTAGATACTGTGAACAGTTCATTTGTTATTCGTCTTAAAATGAAATTGCAATTCGAAATGACGTGCCATAACACTTTGGCAACCCCCGGGGCCAAAAATGTCACCAACACTTGGAAAAATAATTCGAAAGACGGGTTCTATCAGCGGTTCAGTTTTCAAGAAGATATTCGCGTAAGTTTCGAAGTTATGGGGCCTCGTGATAAAAAAGGCCTTTCTCCTCGGTGGGCCTCCCTCAGAGGCTAGAGCATTGAGTTTGATAACTTCGACGAGACCTTTCCGTAACTGTAGTTGTTTTAGATAGTCTGAACGGAGTTATTTGCATTTAAAAAAATGAAAACCCCGATTTTCCTCACGTCACTGAGAGCCCCCTAATGGACTCAGAGATTTGAAAATTGAATCACCTCGACCAGTGGTATTTTTTCGTGTGAAAACTCTCATTAACTGCCGAGTTTCCGGACACCCCTGTTGCCCGTCGACCCAGCTCCTATTGGGCCCGCTTTTGAAACTGGAACTTAAAATTTTATGTATTATTAATGTACTTGACGAGAATTTTCCCAATCAAAAAATTCTTGCCCATCTGTCCATTAGCTTAGGGCCCTGAAAGAATAAAAATAATTTTAAATTTTCGAAAGGAATTTTTTTAAAGTCCCATAGAAAAAATTCCGTTCTCTTAGCATTACTTTCGCAAAAAAAGACCCTCCTTCAAAAACTTGGATTCAGAAGGAAGACCAAAAACTTCGTCACAAAAATAGAAGCATTTGTTAAGAAAGGTGATTTTTGTTTTATTTGTTTTCAAGACTTTAACTGTTTGTCAAAATTAACACGTAAAACGTTTTTTGTCTTCTCGTAACTGTCGAACTAGTGGATGTAGTTAAAAAAATTTTAATGAAAAATAAACAGCGTGCGATTTCTCAAAAAACTAGGTAAAATTCTTCATGTAAAAATTGAACCTTTTTGTTTTATTAATTTTAGGGTCCTTGGTCGTTTTTCGAAATTCCTTAAAAGACATTTTTTTCCTTCTCGTAACTCTTGCAAAACTGCATTCAGGAGAAGAAAGAACTTCACATTCCTCTCAAAAGGAAAGGATTTTTACGAAAAAAGGTTTTTTTAAATGAAATTTTGAACCTTGAATCGGTACGTTCCTCTCCACAGGTTCTACCCACGGTTTAATTTTCAAAAGCATATTCGCGTAAGTGTAGGAGTTACGGAGAGTCCTAATTAAAACAGGGCCTATACCCGCGGGGTCTCCGTCTGAGGCTAAAATATTTAATTCCATATCATATTAATCTACTTGACAAGAGCTTCCCGAAAATGTATAACATTTTTAGATACTGTGAATAGTTCATTTGTTATTCGTCTTAAAAAGAAATTGCAATTCGAAATGACGTGCCGTAACACTTTGGCAACCCCCGGAGCCATAAATGACATCAACACTTGAAAAATTAAGTCGAATGATTTTGTAGAAGGGTTCTTTTGGCGGTTCAGTTTTCAAGAAGATATTCGCGTAAGTTTCGGAGTTACGGGGCCTCGTGATTAAAAAGGCCCTTCTCCTTGGTAAGCCTCTCTCAGAGGCTAGAACATTGAGTTTGATAACTTCTTAAAGTACTTGACGAGACCTTTCCGAAACTGTGTTGTTGTCTTAGATAGTCTGACAGTTCGGGGAGGTATTTGCATTTGAAAAAAATGAAAACCTCGATTTTCCTCGCGTCACACAGATAGACTCAGAAATTTGAAAATTGAATCTTGAGTTCACCTCGACGGGCCCTGCCAGTGGTACTTTTTTTTGTGCGAAAACCCTTTGAATTTCTGGACCCCCCTGTCGTCCTTCAGTCGATCGGGACCTGGTGGGCCCGTCTTTGAAACTGGAACTTAAAATTTTATATATTATTGATGCACTCGACCGGACTTTTCCAAATCGGTAAAATTCTTGTCGATCGGTCCATTAGCTTAGGAATTAAGGGCCCTGAAAGAATAAAAATAAATAAAAGAATTCCTCTCGAAATTTTTTCCAAGTCCCATAAAAAAATTCCGTTTTTTTCGCATTACTTTCTCAAAAAAGGCCCCACTTTCAATAACTTGGATTCAGAAGGAAGACCAAAAATATCGTCACAAAAATAGGTTGATCAAACTAAAAACAGTTGATTTTTTACTAAGAATATTCTAATGTGATTCAGTAAATTTCTTGAAAATAATTTATTAATAAAAAATTCTTTCTTCCAGTTTTCATGCAATAAATTTCATCACTACACGGACCCTATGTCAAAAGTAAATAATGGAACGAATAATGGAATAACTGAATACATTTAATTAGAATGAATACAATTCTAAAATGGTACAAACTAAAATAATAACATATAATATAGTAATATATGTAATGTATGGTTGAAATAATTATGCATCTCAAAAATGATATTCCAAAGTTTTCGAAATATCAGCATCTTTATCAATTTTTAAATTTTTTCATGTTAAATAGGAAATATAAATATTAATTTTTAACGATTATTTAAAAACCATTACTAAGGCTACTGACGATTTCATTTTTTGAGTGGAGTATATCACAAATAAGAATGAAAAAATTATTTAAAAAGTGTGTAAATGTCTACGTCTAAAAGTGTGTGATTCGATGTTTAAAAAAATTTTAACTTTTCTGTTTCATTCTATCCAATAAATGTTTCTGAATATAATTATTATTTATACTCACCTCAAAATTCATTTCAGGAGATATTTAACCGATTCTGAAATGGTTATCTAAAAATTTAAACACGATCTTAAATATTCAGTCTATTCACATTAAATTATTAAAATATGAAATACTTTGCAGCAGTCTCCGTATTAACCCTATCCGTCATTTGAAATACCACACACACCAAAGTATCTCTCTCTGTGCTTCTTATTTTAAGTATATAAGCAAAAAATCTCCCTGCTGAACATGTCTTATAAATAAAATTTTACTTGAAATATTTTTTTATTAATTACTCGTATATTTAGGTAGTAATATCTCGTCATTTATTTTCTTCTGTGTTTTTTCCCTCTAAATCAGGGCTACTGAACCTTTTTTCCCGCCGGGCCGCATACAAAGATAGGTATTTCATGCGGGCCGCAACATGCGAATAATGGAAAAAATACACTAGAAGACCAACGCAACATTGGACAAACAAAATTGATCAACATACTAAAACTCATTTTTGGCTTTTATTTTAATACCATATTAACACTTTCTGATTAAACATACACATAAAAATATTAATATATATTTTTATGCATTTACTACTGAGTTATGGAATAATTTCTATTTTCTTTCATCTATGACCAAGCCCCTTGCTTATATTCTACTATTAAAAAGCAAATTGATAGCAAAATTGATATATATATGATTGCTTGATTGATAGAATTTCCCGCTAAATTCTTAGCTCATTGCTTGAGAAAAAACAAAAAAAATTAATATTTCAGGAAGTGGATAAGGCGTGAATAAAAAGGATATTGCTTCAAAATTTGGTATTTTTCCAAATAGCTTATCAACTAATATAAAAATCGAGATAAGTTAAAAATTTATGATTCGTCGAGTTCGTGTTCAAAACGTTTAAGAACATGGGCCTAAGAAGATGTCGAGGAGGCAATTTTGAAATGGATACACACAATAGGAGATAAAAATGTTCCGATCTCTGGACCTTTTGCGAAGGAATTGGGATACGACCCATTTCTAGACAGCAAAGGATCGCGAGAAAAAGACACTGAAAAATGCGCCTGAAGGGATTTTTGATGCATGTGAGACGTATTATCAAACAAAATTAACAGATTTTATAAGTAATTGAATTTAAGGACACGTGTGGTAATACATGTTTAGAATTTCTAGTTATAAAATGATGTATGTTTAAAATTCCTCTATGCTTTAAATTAGGAAATGTCCTTAAAATTTATTAAAATTTAATATAAAATTATTTTCTTAATGTTGAAAATACAGTGTATTCCTCGACATTCTTTTTTCTTGTTTTCCTTGCAGTTTTTCTTTCTTTCTTTTTTCTTTTTCTTTCTGGTTTCGTTTTGTTTGTTTGGTTGGTTTTTTTTATGGGTAAGATGTATACTATAAATAAATATAAATTTACGAAAAGGTGTGAATAATTATTTTTTTTAATATATAATGTTTAAGAATTTAAAAAAGTTGCTTTATTTGATTTTTTTTAGTATGTTGAAAGATGAACCTCTATATAACGACCTTTTTTTCTGGATTTTGCGACTTGGTTAAATCGAGGTCCGACTGTATAGGTGTATAAATATGTGTCATTGCTAAAGCACACAATGCAAATATTTTACAGAACAGGTATTTCATAAAATAAATAACCAAGTTGATGATATTAGTAATTTCACTCTTTATGTACCTCTATGAAATATTAAAAGTATTCTGTAAATTAAAGCAAAAAATAAACAATTTGATGTTGAAACGTTGTGTTTATAAATTGACTCGTGATAAAAAGTCTCTCGAAAAATGCATTTCATATTACGGATAATAAAGTTAATTAATTATAGTTTAAAAAAAACTAAAAAACACGCTTTTATAGTGAATCAAACTAAAAAGTAAAAGAATAATTCTTAAAATAAGAATAAAATGATTAACGAGAAAATTAATGTTATTGGGATGAAAGAGTGTGTTGTGCTCTATATTGTTATAATTCCTTACTAGTTCTGTTCCGAAATGCTGAGTTAGTGTAAAAATGTAGTACGACGCTTTTACCACAATGACATTAATTTTCTTGTTAATCATTTTATTCTTATTTTAAGAATTATTCTTTTACTTTTGAGTTCGATTCACTCTAAAAGCGTGTTTTTTAGTTTTTTTTTCTTTTTTTAAACTATAATTTATTTTTCATTTTTTAGTTCGATCTACAATAAAAGCCTGTTCTTTAGTTCATTTATTCTTTGTCGAATTTATCCTTGAGTTTGATATTTGGGGCCGGAATTATGTGGCTCCTGGAATTAGTCTTGCTCTTCAATGGATTTTATTAATGGGTCTGAAGGGTTATTTATTCTCTCTGTTTACGGGGCCTCGGATGAGCCCCCTATCGTTGTATTTCAAAGATTCCGTCTCTATAGATACAGATCTTAACTAATAAAAGTGTGTTAAGAAGAAATATTAAATATCATTCGTATTATCACCTTTTAAACATATTGAGAAATGTTAATTCGTATCATCACTTCTAAACATATTGCTTTTTCAAAATAAAAAAAAATATTTAGTAGTTAGAACATAAATTATTTTTATTCCCGTTTGCGGTTTTAGGGTTGCACCTTAATCTTTTAGGCGTTAAATCTGGAATTTGTCGCCAAATCTGGAAACGATTTAATGAATTAGTCGCCAAATCTAGAGATCCTTATATTCCTTAATTATTAAGATCCTAATCAGTACAATGAAACAAAATTCTGAAATTATTGTATTGTTATCGGTCCTTGACAAATGTGCGAAATTTCGAATTAATCTGACCTTTTAAAGTGGGTAAAAATCGAGTTCAAAGATTCCATTACATACAAGAGAAACTTATAAAAACATGTTAATAAATCAATTAGCTAGAGAGAAAATTGAAATTAATAACACGATAATTCTAATAAATAATTGAAATTAATAATTCGATATAATTAATAACAATTAATTATATCGAAAAACATATTCTGTATTTCAGGATCAACTTAATCATGCTGTGAGCACAACAAACTATTTGCAACAGGCTCAAAGAATCAATTTTTTCATCCATTATTTTTTCTCATTTTACAAAATAAACAAGCACAAATTACATTGAATTTCTTCCAACTCTTATGTGACTCGAATATCATGTGAGTATAATGTTTTACATTTGCTCTTACGTACTGCAACGCGTTGTGTCGCATGATTTCCTTCTGTACCGTTCCTATCCTTATGAAAGAGGCGAAAAGCACATGCAGGTCAAATAGTAACAATGATCGCCCGCGGCCTGCTCAACTCCGTCGAACAATAAAAAGAAAACGTGTGTCCTGTTTCCATCCTAAGCGCCAAATTAGGTTCTTGATTGCCATATTTTGGCGCATATCGTCGGCCCACATGCAGTTTTGTTTCTGAAACTCAAAAAGTGTGTTTGGGGGATAGCGGCAAGCGTGCCACGGCGGAGTTGTGACCGTGGCACGCCAAGTCTTACTGAAAAATTAATAATAAATAACAATTTTATTCAAATGCGCCTGTCTCTGACAAAAACCGCCCTCAAAACTTGGGTAGCCATACGGTTGAGAATAAATATTTCCTATTTTGATTGCTCAAAATTAACTGATTTTATAGCATCTTCAAAAGCTAATACTAATATAGATGGTAAAAAAAAAAATTACTTATTCAAAAGCTCATTAAGTACTGGCTGTTTAATAACTATATTTTGAGTTCAAATGACTCATTTTTATGCTACACCTAACTTAACTGATTGAACCGGTTATTGCTATTAAAAGCAAAGCATGTACTTTTGTCTTATTTATTTTAAAATTTCCACTCTACTTGTACAAAAAATTTTTGTTATTTCCGTACAAATCCCATAATAAGTGATTTCACTTCATCTTATTTCTTTTATTTGTTGGAAAGGCTGATCAGATAAAGGTACCCTTCCTCAAAAGGTTGGCCACCCCTGTGTTAGTAGAAGTTGGATGGACCCTTTTTTATTAAAAAGTTGGGGAGGGTTAGAAATTGTGTGTTTGTTTGGCTCAATTCATGATGGTCGCATCAATCACGTGCTCTCAGGGCCGCTCATTTCGGGCTCCTTGGCACTGGAGGATAGAAATTTATAACCAGAAAATCTGGTTAATTCCAGCTTATCCGGGCCCCTGGGGGCCCGCCTCAATGGATAGACCGACCCTGCGTTTATTTCTAGACTGACTTCTACTAGTAGAACGTTCAAACTTGTTTATTAAATTAAAATTCTTCAAAAAAATTTCAAAATTTAAAAAAACTTTTATTACTCGTGTATATTTAAATCAAGTGTATTTTATATTTACCTTTGTTTATATATATTATTATTGCTGATATATATGTACGTTTTAAAAGAATCTACTAAAAGCAAAAGTTAGCAACAGCGAATCGCAAGATTTGATTGGTCGGAAGCATGTGTTTGTAGTTATGTGACTGTGACGTCACATGAATTTAGCACATTGCGTCATATTTTTTTACAAGCTATAGACTCAAGGCCATTTTGAGCAAATTATTTGGATTGTTGTGAAATTTTAATTTGTTAATGATCTTCAACAAGTAAAAAAAAGAAAACGAAATAATTTAAAATATAACTAAATTTTCTATGAAAAGGGGAATTTTATTTAATCTGAACAATAGCACATTAATTGCATAAAAAAGAGAGAAACAGTATTATATAATTAATCTACCCTATCAAAATTTAATATCTTCTGCTGCAATTATGGTGATATTGTTTATGTAATTAAATATGAAATTATTGCTACACATAATATGGATGAAATAAATAAATAAATAATAAAATGATCCAAATATTTACTAATTGTATTATGAAGTTTAAAAATAAAGTACAAATATTTCACAAAAGATTTCTTGGGCATTTTTTCACGGCAAATACTTGCATTTAAATCAATTTTTGTCCTATGAAATTCTCAACGGTTAACATCAAATTTAGAGAAAATTAAATTTTTAGTATTACCATAAAAATTCTTTTAAAAAATTTGTGACGATTTTTTGATTTAATTTCTTTTTAGAAATGTTTTTTTTTTTTTTGAAGATTTTCTCCTGATTTTGATAACACCAATCTGTAGATTCTCAAAAATCGAAGTTATTCTGGAAAATTCTTTCCTATTTTTTGAACGAAAAAACTGACAGAAATTTGATAAATATATTTAGAACCAAATATTCCAAGTAAAATTTTTAAAAATAATTTGTCCTTCCTTCTGAAAAAATAAGCAGTTTATGTTCTTCTCCGCATTTTGTATTTGGAATTTTCTTTAAGCGTAATTACGAGGCTGGTCCTAGAAGTACCAGGCCTGACCCAGAGATGGCGGTAGTTGTTTGAAAAATATCTCTGCATTATAGAAAATCTCTAAAGCATATGTTTCAAGTATGAAGACACCGCGTTGCTTAGTATTTGTTTGGCAGGCATCAATAGTGAACGTTTTCAGTGAATTTGTGAAAAGGAGAAAATTGGTCATCGTTATGTGATACTACAATACTTTTATTGCCTTCAAAGGCCTCATCCAAACCAATTTAAAAGCTTAACTAGATTCTGCTCCTTCACTTACAACAGTGGTGCGCAAACTTTTTTCGACTGCGACCCCTTTTGTAGAGAGAAAATTTTGGCGACCTCTAGAGATAAATGTTCACAAATACGATGTAAATAGGCGCATTTCTTTCGTTTTATCGAATAAAAAAATAATCATTTCTCACACATATTAATACTTATAATTTAAAGAAATGACCTTTTTTGTATAACATAAAAATCAGTAAGTGCCTTTTAATGAGATGTATGTGGCTGCAAGTTTCTGATTATCTCATCGATGTTCGGATGTATGTTTCTAGTACGAATTCGTATATCATCTTCAGGGTTCAAACAGAAAGCGGTATTTAGCTTAGTTTTATTGAAACTAGTTTTGCTAAATCAGTTTCATAAATACGTTAGTAGTAGAGATTTGCGGTTTCTGGAACAGAGGTTGAGGAGGATTGGGAGAAACTGACAAACAAAGAGGGTGAAAATACCCCGGGTCTGGACCGGGAGGATGAGTATCTCCCCTTCCTGACTGATATAAGGGTTTCGGGGCTCTGTACTGATAAAATGCACCTTTTAGCGATAACGAGTTATATTCTGATATAGTTTTAATTAAATGGGTAGAATTATATATGATTTTTTAATTACGTCATTGGAAGCACACAAATTTTAATTGGGATAAGGGGTCAAATTTTTCTGTACATAAAATTATTTTTATATAATTCCGTATAAGTCTATTTCTGAAAATCATGATATACGTGTTGAATTATTATTTATTATATTTCAAATTTGTGATTTCTGGAACAGATGATTGAGGCTTAGGCAAACGAAAGGGGATGGAAATTTCCTCCCCCTGGGTCTGGACTCGGAAGGATGGTATCCCCCCCATCTCTGATAAGGGTTTCGGGGCTCTGTAATGGGTAGTGGAAATGCACGCTTTTAGAGATAACGAGTTATATTCTGATGTAGTTTTAATTAAATGGGTAGAATTCTGATTTTTTAATTACGTCATGGGAAGCAAATTTTAATTGGGATGAATGAATCAAACTTTTTGGAGGGGTGCATAATTTCTTACTTAAGGTTAATGAATATATTTTACTAAAATCTATTATTTTTCTCCCTTAAATATTTTTCATTATTTTTTAAACTTAAGTATTATTCGCCTGTGGCGCCATCTATGAACGATTTGAATTTACAAGTGCAGAATTATGCCTATTCTTAAGTTTCGAACCTCAAAAGTCTTCGTACTTGAATGTTAGACAATCGTGTTTTTCTTACCATTCGACTACCAAGACCTAATGCTTCGTTGAGATTTTGTGAATACATCAAAAATCGAATTAAAATAGTAAAAATAAAGTTGAGATTACTACAACTAAAAATTAATAGCATTCTGTTTGAAAAATTCGATGCAAAACTATTCAAAGCTAGGAATTTCTTTATTTTATTGGGTAATCTAATAATTTTGGAAATAAACGTACGGTGCATGTTTAGACCAAACGAAGTCACGTTCAGAATGAATCATAAGTCTGATAAAGTATTACTCAGTAGGATAAAAATGGAATGTGTACTTATATGGTCATAGATAAATGTTCTAGATATATATAAGAATGTGTGTCTTTATAAGAACCTTATTTATTCACGCTGAAAATGCTCCAGAAATCTGATAAAGTATTACTCATTAAATCATGCAAACGTAATCAGTACATACTGATAAAAAGCAGTTAATACCCATTTTATCAAAGCGTGCATGTGAGAGTAGATTATTCTGCCCCACCAATCAGCTTATTTAACTTTTGTGATAACACCCAGACAAACCAATCACAGTTCAGTATTGATGTAAAGTTCTAATCATAGACTTGGGTTATATTTAGTTCGAAGTCATTTCTAACTTTTTCTCTCTCAGGCTACAGTTTTAAGCGAACTCGTACAAAATTTCAAAAATGAAACGAATGCCGAATCTCCCAAATATGTCGACTAAGCGTTCAATAAAGATGACATTCCTCCTTTTCGGAAAGTGCGGTTCCATTTGGGACAAGACATCTGTGCTGCAGTGACGTATTTTGCTACCTCCGTGCAAGTTCATCTACGAGATGAAAACAATCGACTTTATCCAACTAAAAAGGTGTCACCATGTATGTCCAGCTGTGGCACACGGCAGTCTCTTGCAAATCGAATCGAGCTAATCAACGTGCCCTCCTCAACCGAAGAGACTTTTGTTCTAAAAGACGCTTTGATGATTTCAACTGTGTTCATCGAGGACGTTCCACATATTACCTGCCAGCGATACTTCAAACAGAAGGACTTTTCTAGAAAGTTCATCCCAGGAACTTGTGTTATGAATGAAAACAGTTGGTTAGAATTAGCACAAATTCGCAAAAGAATTACGGAGAGTGCCATGTCCATGGTCTTCGATTGTATTTTTCGAAAATTGCTGCTAAATGAAGTTTCGAAATTTACACCAAACGTTGCTGTGAATACGGACATTTCAGAAGTAGAATCAGTACTAACTACTTCATTAATAGAACTTTTTTATGAATACTTAGGAAATTCTATTACCGACGTGTTTGAATGTTTTGGATGTACTCAGGGATATGCAAATCAACTCGGACATGAATGCATTACAAAGGATCGTGAAACTCGTTTGCAACTTTTTGGTGATCTAGCCTTTTTTGCTATGAACTTTGAGCAACTAATTCAAGACTTTAAACGAAACATACAAATGTTAAATTATATAAGTCCTATGTTTGTAAATAATTGGGATATGACTTGTGTTATAAATAATGCTAAAAGTATGTACATTGCCTCTGATATTCATCTCTTGCCTTAAATAAAATAATTTTTATGTGTATTGATGTGTTATTACTGTTCTATCTCTAGTTTACATATTTATATTTGTGATATTTCATTATTTTTCAGGTTAATTTAACGGTATAAATACTTTAACATTATTCGTGTATGTGATTTTATTCAATGAGCACGTCATTCCTGAGTGAATCTTGAAAACCCCGAACAGCCGGGTACTTTTAGTGGTGTTGAAGCTTTACTTAGAGCAACAAATTTCCTAGGAAAGATATTAAAAAGTGGCTAAGTGGGAAAGATTCATATACTTTACATATAAACCTATTAAAAGAGAGTAGTTGTAAACAGAATGAATCAGCAATTTCAGGCTGATTTAGTAGATAGGCAGTCTCTTACTAAGTTTAATGAGGGTTACTTGCATTTGTGTTTTATCTAAATATGCTTGGGCCATTACATGATAAGAATGCGAAAACAATAGTATCGGCCTTTGAACGAATCTTTTCTCAACGTATTCCTCTTAAACTTCAAACTGATGCTGGTAAAGAATTTACAAACAAACTTTTTCAGAATTATCTCAAAAAAGAAATAGTATTTTTTATGACGAATAATAATACGAAAGCCTCTGTTGTAGAACGATTTAACAGAACGTTAAAGACAAAATGTGGAAGTATTTTACGGAAATGAATACAAAGCGCTATATCGATGTTATTGTTAAATTAATCCATAGTTATAATAATACTTGGCACAGAAGTATTCAGAGATGGCCCCTGCTTCTGTAACCAAAAAAATGAAAAGGAGGCATGGAAAAATTTATATGGAAATCAAAATAAAACATCATCTAAACCTAGATTTCAAATAGGGGATACAGTTCGAATTAGCAGAGAGAAATTAATATTCGAAAAAGGATATGAACAAAATTGGACGCGAGAGATTTTTACCATTTATCATATTCTTCGTAGGAACCCCACTGTTTATAAAGTAAAAGACTTAACAGAAGTAATTCGGGGTACATTTTATGAAGAAGAACTTCAAAAAGTAACAGATTCAGGCTATTATCCTATCGAAAAAATTTTGAAAACACGAAAAAAAAAATGGCAAGATTGAATATTTTGTACAATTTTTGGGGTACCCAGAAAAATTTAACATGTGGGTACATGACGTGAAACATCTATAAAGAACGATCAATATCTATTTAATCATCAGTCGTAAAAATGTCTTTCTACGTAACACTTGTGAGTGATAGCTCCAAAGATTTTTCCCAGAAAATAAAATTTCACATTTTATTACACAACTTCCGACTGCTATTACTCTAAAGGGAGAATGGGAAATGGGATTAGTTGACTTTATTTATCCTCATACATGGTACAATACAAGAGAAGGTAATAATTTATTCGGTTTTGATCTGGGTGATGGGAAATTGATAGCCAGAAAAATTCCTCAAGGATGTTACGAGTCTATACCTGACCTTTTAGAGGGCATGTACTTAGAAGATTTTAAGAATAAAATAGAATTTCATTATCATCCTGTTGTCAAAAGAGTGAATATCAAGACATGCTAAAATTTTTTTAAGTGAAGGGAAAGTAGAAAGTAATAATATCGCTGATCGTTTCCCCTTATATATGTTTATTTTGATTTGGTAAAACCTCAAATTGTGGGTGATATTCAGTCTCCCCTTTTGAAAATTATGAAGTTGAAGGAAAAAGATGAATGGTAAAATTCACTACACAAAGACACCATTATGTTCGGTAATACGTCAAGCATTTTCTGGAAACAACAATCGAATTGGTTCTTAGATTAAATTCAGGTTATTTAGTACCCTTTGAAAGGGGTAGAATTACAGCGGTGGTCCATTTTCACATGAGACAAATAGTATAAAAGAAAATTAATGGAAGTATAAAGTTCATTCAAGAATCAAACTTTGTGTAATAAAGATGCTCGTTCCCTATACGTGTTGTTTAAAACAATATGAGGACTATTTCGTCGATCAAGCCGGCAATGGACTTTCTTATTATCAAGGTCAATCTTTTCAAAAGGGATATGGTATCGGAGGATGGTTTAAAAGACTATTCCGTTCTGCTCTACCCTTTTTATCTCGAGGAGCCAAAGCTGTTGGAAAAGTTTTAAGAATAGTGAATGATTTATTAAAAGGACGAAATTTGCAAGAATCAGCTGAAGAGAGGGCAAAGGAAGAATATTAGCAAAGAAGGCAATTAAAAAAGCAGATGGTAAAGGGAAAGCCTATAAAAGGAAAAAGAAACTTCCAAAGTATCTCAAGTAAGGAAGAAGAAAAGACGTGATATTTTTGATACGCAATAAAAATGGCATTTGTTTTGAAGGATTCTCCAGAATGTGCAAAATCCGAACTTAATTTATTTGCACTTCCGCCTACCCAAACGGTAATTGAAAGAGGTCATTGGGTTCAGTTTCATCCAATAGCAAACGTATCTGACGGAGGACCTATTGAATTTGTCATTTCAGGAAGCGGTGAAGAGTACCTTGATTTATCACAAACACAACTTTATGTTAGAGCAAAAATTTTAAAAAGTGATGGAAAACTAATAACAGATGAAAATAAAGTTGGCCCCGTTAATCTTTTCCTTCACTCTTTATTTTCTCAAGTGGATATTAGTTTAAATGTGAGAGAATCATCTCATCCACTAGTAATACTTACGCTTATAGAGCTATCATAGAAACTCTTTTAAACCACGGGTATGGCAGCAAGATTTCACAGCTTACATCTGAAGTTTATTATAAGGATACAGCGGGTCGAATGTATATATATGATAAGAACCCAAATGAAGGATTCATTATTCAAAAACAGCGCGACTGTGGATATGATGGGGCGACTTCGTGTAGATTTGTTTAATCAAGATAGACTTTTGCTTAACCTAGTGGATTTAAAGATTAAACTCATTAGAAGTAAAACAGAATTTTGCTTGATGGGGATTATAAAGTGGTTTTTGATCACACATCTCTCTCTTTTTAAGAAAATCCAGGAGACATGCGAAATACCCCATTGATAGAGTTGTATGTAAATAATTTTCTATACCTCAATCCAGCTATTCTTTTATTCAGGATAACGTTTTTTCTGGGCAGATGCCCAAACGATTGGTACTGGCTTGCGTGGATAATGATGCATTTAACGGAAACTACAAGAAGTCTCCCTTCGAATTATTATATGAACTTTTTAGGAGTTTATGTAGATGGTCAACCTATGCCTCATCAACCATTAGAACTAGATTTCGAAAAAGATAACTACATTAGAGAATACCAGAATCTATTTTTACTGTCTGAAGGTCTTTATTTATCGAGAACTGAGTTTCCTAAGGGATATTCCTTATATCTGTTTGATTTATCACCTGATTTATGTGATGGGGAACATTTCAATTTGATCAAGCACAGTAACTTAAGAATAGAATTAAAATTTAATAAAGCTCTAGAACAGACAGTTTCATTAATAGTTTTTGCCGAATTTGAGTCCCTGATTGAAATCAACAAAACAAGAAACGTGCTCTTCGATTTTGGAAGCTAATGTATGCCTCACAGATTCATCGAATTTTGTCTAGAGATAGAGATGCATCAAGATATTTCATTGGAGTTTTCCCATCAGACGAAATACCTCTTCCAAAAGAACGTGCTACCCTAGTTGTAAATACGGATACATGTAACCAAGAAGGATCACACTGGTTGGTAATGTATATTAAAGACAAGAACACTTTAGAATTTTTTGATTCTTATGGATTTCCAACAGAACCGTACGGGATTCATATTTCCAAGTATGTTGAACAGCTTACGAATGTGAAATGGAATAAGAAATCTATCCAAAGTCTCACATCAAATGTTTGTGGACTTTATTGCGTATATTTTCTTTTAAAAATAAGCCGAGGTTGTTCAATGGATTATGTGTTATATGAATTCTCTCGTAATAAACTCAATGATTTTTCGATTATCAATATTTCAAAAAAGGTATAATGTAAGATTAAATTTTAAATGGTGAATAAAATATATATATTTCTTATATTTTGTGTGCGTTTGTGTTATTATTTTTGTAAAGACAACTATAATTTAATTTTTATTGCAAATATATAATATTGTTTTGATGTTTTAATGATTAGTATATAAATGAAATACTATATTATTTTACTTTCTGAAATAAATAAGAACTAAACAAAGTATAAATTGAAAAGAAAAAGCAATTTATTTAGGAACAAAAAATTACACTTAATATTCTATCCATGATGAAGGTTTTGCATACAATGTTTTTGTTTTCAGATATTTATTCTTAATATAGCTTGGTGGAAAATTTTTTCTTTTTAAAACTTCGTTAAAAAATTCAAATCCAAAAGGTTTTTTTTCCTCTCTCTTACTAGATGAGTAATCAAATTTATAATATTTGTATTTAGTATAATTTTCCATCCACTATTGTAGCTCTTTATCAAGGGTATGCATTTTCTTTCTCCTTGATTTTGCTGGATAAAGCTTAAAATTTTCTTTGGGATATTTTGCATTTCATTGGGGCTATACTTCCTATCTCCTCTTCAATTTAGTATCAGCTCTTGTTTCCTCTTTGGGACAGGTTTAACATGCTCTTTGGGTGATAATCTTGTAAGGGTACCTGTCTGTAGTCTGATTTTTGATAATTTTCTTGTTTTGTCCACTGTCTCTCCATGATATCCAGGATTTTTTGCTAGGATAGGGAAAGTTTACAAACTTCTGAAGAATTTGAAAGAGAGATAAAGGTTACTTTTCTTCGTCGGTGATATTTTTCCTTTGAAGAACGGTATGCATCTGTTTATCTAGTGTGACAATTGGTCCTGGGCAAATGTTCGAAGTCTCTTCCGGGACAAGCATAAGTTTCTTAGTATGCTCCATTAAATAGAAGATAAAACCGAAAAGGGCAGCAGGGGATTAAGAAACTAAGAATCCTTCCCCTTTTGAACTAACAAATTCCTTTTCTTATATAAAGGAATATATCTCCCAACTTCGAACGACCGTTTTAAAGAGGTCGTTGACTTCTGGCGTTTGAGGTGTGGACATTTACCTTTTAAAAGTGTTCATAGCATATTCACATATGACCTTTATCAGAAGTTTGGACATTTTCGCAAAATCTTTTTTCTTACTTTTAGTTAAAAGTTTTAAATGCTTAATATGTTGCTTGTAGTCGTGACATGTTTTAAAGCGAATGTCGTATACCATACGTTTCAATCCTTTAAATACTATATTTTAACACACAGAAAAAATATTACGTAAAATGTGGTACATTTCTGCGAGCGGTTATGATCGAGGGACATAAACAATGTTTATCGGGAAAATATTCGTACGTACGCGTAATTGTTCTTCAAATCGATAAATAAATATCCATATGGACGGGTGTTGCATCGTTACCTGCTGAGGAAAGAAGAAAAAAAATTTTGATTTTGAAGGATACATTTTGTCTAGCTAAACGAAATCTAATTTGTTTGTCTCTAACGCTATTGGAAACAGCATATATAAGAAGCATTTAAAAAGAGCATTTCTCATTTCTCCGGGCAACACAAAAATGTTTTCAACAATAAAGATAACAGATATATATTTTTTATGATGACTTCCGCTTCGTAAATAAATTTGATAATTTTTTATCATCACCCACACACAATTCACTCTGATCATCTATTATTATTATAAGAACATCTCTCATTTTTTCTATATCATGGGTTATACAGCTAAGAATTCAACATCAAATATTTCATTAAAAAGTTCTTGATAAGCACCATAACACCAAATGATTTTTGAAGGGATTGGTTTAATTAATTTCGTATCTAATAAACGTTTTACAAAGTAAGTTTTACCAGAATTAGACGGACCACATATTAGCATAGAAAAGGAATGTTTCATGTAAGGAAACTCCATTGCAAATGAAGAAAATATCTTTAAAATTTTTTATTTATATGTATATACACCTTTAAAAGTTATCTTAGAAGTAAATTATAAAAAATACAAAGGAAAAAACAATGTGATAAAAATATATTTTATTTATGCCCAAAGTATCGAATTTGAAGAATGAGATAAACAATTCGTAATAAATCAACGAATAATACAATTTTTAGAAATAGACTTATGCAGAGTTAAATATGCATACAGAATTATATAATATATATACATATATTTATACAGAATTATATATATATATACATATATTTATACAGAATTATATATATATATACATATATTTATACAGAATTATAAATACAGAATTATATATACAGAATTATTTATACAGAATTATATATACAGAATTATATATACAGAATTATATATACAGAATTATATATACACAATTAAATAAACAGAATTATATATGCAGAATTATATAAATACAGAATTATACATACATACGGAATTTTATATACATACACAATTAAATAAACAGAATTATACGTACAGAAAAAAATATACAATGATAAATTTCAAGCGAAAAGTTAATTAACTTTGTCCACAGTTAATAGAATAATGTCCTAAAGCCAAAGTATCTATTTTATTATTTAGCAAGAACCTTTTTTCATCATGAGCAGAAAGGGCAAGCTTGTTGAGGGTGACACTGTAAATATTATGATTTACACATCTAATTAGATTCATTTGGGGTATACAAATTAATGTCTTCTAGTAGGCACCTACGGTAATCTCCAAAATCAATTTTTTCTGCAAAGTTGATTTCTTTACACCTCTTTAAGTTTTTTTACCAAATGACAGCCCTCCACTTTAAAGGAATACATTTTCGATCGCAAACCTATAAATTCGGTCATTACTTTACCGCAATTTTCGTCTTTCATTTTACCCAAAACTTTTTTATTTTTGCGAGGAATCCCATATATATTATTTGTTGGATATTCTGAAGTGTCAAAGAGATTTATATATTTTTTAATATCACTATAAATATCATCGCATTTTATATTATAAATGAAGCTATCGGTATCGGTATATAAAAGTTTTACATTTTCTCCGTAGCACGCTTTCATCTTATGGTAATGAAACTCATACATCAAAGTCTTGGAAATATCGAGTATCGACATCCCTACTGCTATAGGCTTGTTCAATGTTAGAGAGGTTTTACCCATATGAAAAGCTGCTAAATTCTCACAGAAAATGGTCCGATCTTTAAAATTTGGTTTAGATATTAATTTTTCTGCCTTTTCCCCATTACTGCACCGACGAATATCGACACGCTTTCGTATGTTCTCCATTGTTTTCCCAAAGATGGCGTTATTCATTAATTTGTAAAAAATTTTCTCAAATTCATTTTCAGCTTCAGTACGGAACAGTGTGTTCATGTTTATGTGTACGGCTGGCGGATTCTTGATGGAATTCTAAATTTTATGCACTTTTTCAAAACTAAACCTAATTTTAAATATTGTTTTAAATTTCTTGATATGCACTACATAGTTTGTTTTAGGGGTATAATCTAGTAGTTTAATAATCTCTTTTCTTTACATCCGGGGGTACTGAAGATTCAGGGGCTAAGGGTAAGTCTAGTGGTCATCATGTAAAAAGATTCGGATATTCTAAATCCACTTCGAGAATGTACCCTTCCCCATTCTCATCGATATTTGTCAACGTCTAAAAATCTACCCATAAAATCATTTAAAGGAAGGTATTGACTCACTTAGCCCAACCATAAAGATTATTGGCATCTAAATATATAAAAGTTTTGCGGTTTACTGGAGTTCAAAGTTTGGGAGAAACTTATTATTTGTTCTGGCATAACGATTGAGCATTGTGAGATCCCACCCCGTATACCCTTCTCTACAAACAAATACATGTCATAGTCCATCAATAATTCAATTTTAACTTTGGTGAACATTCAACATGGAATCCATGAAAGATCACGGGTGCGAGTGTAATGGCCACACTGGATCCAAATTGTAAGCTTTCATGCACGCTACGAAAAATTCTCAAAATTGTCGCTTAAAAGAAAGAACACATCGGTTTTTACATACAAATCAGAATATTCCCCTAATGTTTTATATTAATGCATTCCACACGTGATTTGCATGCTGATAATCATTATCGGTTTTTTCTTCCATCATTCACTACCATGTTGAACATTTAAGGGAAGTTTTTTCGTTGTTAAAGGATGCAGGATTGACATTAAATAAGGAAAAATGTAAATTTGGGTGCGATGAATTGAAATATTTGGGATTAATTATTAGTAAAAAAGGGAAAATTAAAACGGATGAGACAAAGGTTAGAGCATCAGAGATGAAACCGCCCCGTAACTCAAAAGAGTTCGTTTAGGTATGTCCCAGTGGTACGCAAAATTTTATTAAAAATTATGCGGATATTTTGAGCCACTTTATAATTTTAAAAACGAAAATTTAAAAATTTGTCTGGTCCAATGAAGCACAAAAGGTTTTCGAAGAGGTAAAGGAGGGGGGTAAAAAAAGCGCCAGTTTTAAAATTACCAAACTTTCAGGAGCCATTCGAGTTTTTTTACAGATGCCAGTTCGATTGGTTTGGGAGCAGTACTTAACCAACAAAAACAGACCAGTGGTATTTGCGTCACGTACCCTGAACAACGCAGAGAGGAATTACACAGTAACCGAAAGAGAATGTCTAGCAGTAGTATGGGCGTTGAACAAATTTAGAACATATTTAGGAATATTACCAATTAAGGTAATAACAGATCACGCCGCATTAACACGCCTAACACATGGCAAAAATTTGTCGAGTAGGATGATTAGATGGGCACTCAAATTAGCAGAATTCAATATAGAATGGGAACATAGACCGGGAACTCAAAATGCAGTGGCTGACATTCTTCAAGGAATCCAATTAAAAGTATAATTGGTGATAAAATTAATTTGCCATAATCAAGGATTTGGTACTTACTCGGAAAATTAATAAATGAACAAAAATGACCCAGAATTAGGTCATATATAGATATTTAGAAACCCGGAAGATACTCGGTTAATCAACGATATGTGAAAATTTGGGTCCCACGTTTTCCCCGTTTAATTGAAGGATTGTTATTTTATGCGAAACACGCAACGTCATTAGGTGAAATGCTTTATACTTTCCCAAAAAATCTTTAAGGAATGAAATAATGAGAGAATTTCATGACAAGCCAATCGCTGGACACTTAGGCAGATTTAAAACGTATCATAAAAATTCCCGGGGCGTTTGTTATTTCCCGTACATGAGAAAATTTATTGATCAATATGTCTCCTACATGCCATATGTGCCAAGTTAATAACTATAAAAACGCGTTACCAGCTGGTCGGTTAAATCCAATTATATCAAAATTTTCCGAATGAGATAGTGACGTTAGATTTGTTAGGCCCGATCCTATATCGAGAATAAGACGTAACCGCTATATTTTAGTAATAACCCGATCATTTCAGCAAATGGGCTGAAATTATACCTCTTAAAAAAGGGCCTCATCTCGTATAATAGCGGATATTTTTGATAACTTTATATCGCGTTATGGAGCTCCAATAAAATTAATAAGTGATAATGGTCCCCAATTTTATCCGAGATTTTTGAGCACTTAAGTGAAAGATTAGGCATAAGGCATGTGAAGACTGTTGCATAATGACCACAAGCAAATCGGACTGAAGAGTTAATCGAGATATAGTGCAAATGATTGCAAATTATGTTAATGATCAACACGATACTTGGGATCAATTTACGTGAGTTTGTTTTACGCTATTCGTACGGCGGTGAATGAAACAAGGGGAAAACACCGGCTGAATTATTTTTAGGTCAAAAAATTGATTACACCATTTCAAAACTAGTTATGATATCGGAAAGTTCAAAATTCAAAATTCAAGATATAAGAAAGCTTTTAAAGAAGCTAGACTAAGTACGAAAATTAAACAGGAAAGGGGGGAAAAAAATATTATAATAGACGTAGAAAAGACATAAAATAAAGGTAAATGATTGGGTTTTATTGGAAACACACCCTGTAAGTTCAGCAGCTAACAAAGTATGCGCTAAATTTAAACAAAAATTTGAGGGACCTTATAGAGTCTTAGAGTTAAGAATTTTAATAATATTGTAATATGGAAATCAGGAAAAAGATTAACAGTTAACGTAGATCAAATAAGAATATATCGTCATAGGAAATGTGACGAGGTCGAATTAGGGAAAAGGTATCCCAAATAGTATAAGATCAAGTCAGGAAACTCGTACTTCGGAAAAAAGTACACCAAGGATTAAATGAGTCACAATATGGGAAAGAAAAAAACTGCGGTGAAACGTAGGGTTTGAGGCAAAAGGGATTGGTAACCAATCAAATCAATATAAAAAAAACAGAGAGGACCCATAAAAACAAATCACTGGTCAGATCACTACCTAGTTCATTAGGGAATGAAAATAAAACAAAAGGTTTAAATATAATAGGGTATTAAAAGATCAGGTGTGTTTTTGGGGAAGGGACCACAAAGAAAGTGGCAAAAAAAAGGGGAATAATAATAATAATAAAAGACAAATGTCATCCAGTACTATTTCCAAAGCAGGAAAAGGGAAAAAAGAGAATGCACAGAAGTTCCCGAAGAAGTAAGATACAGCTTTAAAACCACGACGGAGAACAGGAACCCCGACCAGCCAAGGACACAGTTGGGAAGTCAAGGAAAGGACGACAAGGGAGATTACAAGCCTTACAACAAGAAATTCCAGTACAACCGAGGAAAGAAGAGTGATGATACCCTCTACCGTTGAACGTGAATGGGAGAGAAAACATATAAAAATCAGGGTTGTATTTTGTTTCATTTTTTATGATCTTCCAACAAGTGGTCGGAAGAATTATTGCAAAGAAGGAAGTCTCGGGCGGTGCTTAAAAGTTATAAGCTGTCAAAACACTACAATGAGTGTTTATTTAATTTTGGAACTTTTGACTTGTTAAAATTTTTTCTGAAGAAAACATTTGTAATCACACATTTGTTTGCTTGATAAAGGACTTCGTGTGAGATGCGAAAATTCCTTTGGTTATTTGTTATAATAGTTTATTGAAAAATGTTTGTAATTGTATAATATGTGTATATATATATAAAGCTATTGTATTGTTACGTATCAGAGGCATCTGGTTCAGGGAAACGCGGCGTAGTCAAGGTAATTCAACAATAATACCAAATTGATGCGCGGCTCATTGGGAGTTTTTGTTGAAACCAGATGTGGGATGGAAAATGAAAATTTATTGTGATATATAAAATAATATATACTCAGAAATTGATTAATATTATGGAAATAGAGACTAAACAGTTTTCATTTCAGGGAGACTGACCCTCGAAAATCTTGAAAAGTATACGCATTTATATCTTCAACAAGAAGGGAGTGAAAGTTCCAGCTCCATATGCAGTGTTAGATTGGGTCTGCGCACCCAGAATATTTGTTTTTAGAAATTTAAGTGTATAAATATTTTAAGTAATTGAAATATAAAAGTGAGAGGGTATAAATTAAACAGTAATTATTAATGTTGGCCTAGTTATTGGAGTAAAATTTATTGTCACGAGTTTAAATTTAAATTGAATATTAAAATTTAATTCTAAGATGAGTAATGAAAATTAAAGTCAAGATAAATATTGGAAATTATAAAAGTTAAAATTTAAGATTAAAATTGCAATGAAAAATTAAAGTCAAGATAAATATTGAAATTATAAAAGTTAAAATGAGGATTGATTAAAATTTAAATAAAACTCAGAAAGCGAAGAAATTTAGAAATAGAGATTTAGACACGTAATTTACATACATTGAGAACCCTTATAAATCACGTTTGAGGGGGGGTTGTGACGTTCTCGCGTCTTTCTGCCAACATAACTCCTATGTTCTTGATCGCCACGATTAATGGCAAAACTTTTTCAAAACCCAATACCAAGAAGATAAACAAAGATAATATGTAAACGAGATATACTATAAAAAGGATAGAAGCTGATGATAGGATATAGCGTGGCAAGTTTAGATATAGCGCGGCAAGCTTAGAGATAGTAGTGTGGAATTATTCTGATCGATAGCGTGACAAAGCTTAGTGTGAATCTTACAGATCAAGAGAGAGTTAGCAGTCCGATAGTTTTGGGAAAGAATAGAAGCCTAAGATAAAGAAGTTGGAATCATCAAGCTTATAAAGTTTATAGATACCATTTTCAGGTAAAGGAAGGTGAACTGAAAAAAGGTAATATTAGATATAAGTAATTAGATGGCTAGGATTATTAATGATAATTGAGATAAAGGATCTAGTTGCGTGGATCTGACTTGAATACGTGATTTAATTCTGGGCTTGACTCTCAATTTTTAATTAAAATTGTCAAATTAGAATTTAAGTAATATAAGTTATTCTTAATAAAGTTGTATTAAGAACTATGTCTCATCATTTTGATAATCCCACACCTCTAGCTTACGCGGAACCGGCACGACATGGTCATCACAGGATGGCTATGTCGCAGGGTGACACTGTAAATATTATGATTTACACATCTAATTAGATTTATTGGGGTATACAAATTAATGTCTTCTAGTAGGCACCTACGGTAATCTTCAAAATCAATTTTTTTCTGCAAAGTTGATTTCTTTACACCTTTAAGTTTTTTTACCAAATCACAGTCCTCCACTTTAAAGGAATACATTTTCGATCGCAAACCTATAAATTCGGTCATTACTTTACCGCAATTTTCGTCTTTCATTTTACCCAAAACTTTTTTATTTTTGCGAGGAATCCCATATATATATTTGTTGGATATTCTGAAGTGTCAAAGAGATTTATATTTTTTTAATATCACTATAAATATCATCGCATTTTATATTATAAATGAAGCTATCGGTATCGGTATATAAAAGTTTTACATTTTCTCCGTAGCACGCTTTCATCTTTTGGTAATGAAACTCATACATCAAAGTCTTGGAAATATCGAGTATCGACATCCCTACTGCTATAGGCTTGTTCAATGTTAGAGAGGTTTTACCCATATGAAAAGCTGCTAAATTCTCACAGAAAATGGTCCGATCTTTAAAATTTGGTTTAGATATTAATTTTTCTGCCTTTTCCCCATTACTGCACAGACGAATATCCACACGCTTTCGTATGTTCTCCATTGTTTTCCCAAAGATGGCGTTATTCATTAATTTGTAAAAATTTTCTCAAATTCATTTTCAGCTTCAGTACGGAACTGTGTGTTCATGTTTATGTACGGCTGAAGCCAGGATTCTTGATGGAATTCTAAAATTTTATGCACTTTTTTCAAAACTAAACCTAATTTTAAATATTGTTTTAAATTTCTGATATGCACTACATAGTTTGTTTTAGGGTATAATGTGGTTAATAATCTCTTTTCTTTACATCCGGGGTACTGAAGATTCAGGGGCTAAGGGTAAGTCCGAGTGGTCATCATGTAAAGATTCCGGATATTCTAAATCCACTTCGAGAATGTACCCTTTTTCCCCATTCTCATCGATGTTGTCAACGTCTAAAAAATCTACCCACTTAAAATCATTTAAAGGAAGGTATTGACTCATAGCCCAACCATAAAGATTATTGGCATCTAAATATAGCAAAAAGTTTTGCGGTTTACTGGGTTCAAAGTTTGGGAGAAACTTATTATTTGCTCTGGCATAACGATTAGAGCATTGTGAGATCCCACCCCGTATACCCTTCTCTACGAACAAATACATGTCATAGTCCATCAATAATTCAATTTTAACTTTGGTGAATTTCAACATGGAATCCCATGAAAGACCTGGTGCAGTGTAATACCACACTGGATCCAAATTGTAAGCTTTCATGCACACGCTACGAAAATTCTCAAAATGTCGCTTAAAAGAAGAACATCGGTTTTTACATACAAATCAGAATATTCCCCTAATGTTTTTATATTAAATGCATTCCACACGTGATTTGCATGCTGATAATCATTATCGGTTATATCTTCATCGTTGCGACGACTGTAAAATTTCTCTTTGGGGGGTAAATATGTTTCGTTCAACCTTTCGGGACCCGACACATAATCATAAGGGAAACATCCCTTTCTCATAAGTAAGGAGACTTTATCTTCGGAAATAAATGACTTTATATTTCTAAATTGGTCTGATTTTAGATTTATAACTAATTTTTCTAAACTACTCGGCATAAATCTACAAGAGTCTAAAAACCGAATAGAAAACTTTTACTAATTTTTTTAGAAAAAGAAATATATTTTTCTGTATTTTCAGGTATTACATTTATATCATAATCGTTATTTCCAAGCTCTTTGATGAATAAGTGAGAATCATAACCGGATAAATTATGGAATATAAAAGGTAGAAATGTCGGTACTTTAAACTTTAAATTACAGGAGTTATGTGCTGGGCCTCTGTAAAAACCTGTTAAGTGACAATGATCCCGTACTTTCCAGTCCTCTTTTGTAAAACTACCACTACAAATGTAACAGTGACTAGAAGAATCATAAACATCTTGCTTGCTCCTTCGTGAGGGGAATCATGGACTTTTTATTTGAATACAAATATTCAATCTCCTTTGCTTCCTTAATCGCGACTTCCATAAAAACTTTAGCAGCATTCATTCCTCTATACACAATAGGGTATTTATACATTCCATTCATATAACATATATATATACAAAAACTATATGGTTCGTGTTTTTGGTACTTAACGGTAAAAGAATTTTCGGAAGAAGGTTCGCAAGATGAGATGGGCTTAGTAAAACATTCGAAATCTGCATAAGCAACAAATGGAATTTTCAAAGTGTGCTGAAAGTTTTTAAAATACAGCCATTTCTCTTTAGGCATTTCAATTCTTACACTGTCGTGTGAATTACAATTTTCTCTGTGTTTTAAAAGAACATTTTCAGAAGAGAAATGCTGCAAACAACGACGGCAGATACTAGTCATGCGATGGGATTTGCTGAGTTGACTTGAGACAAGTCTAGAGAGATTTTTTATCCAGCAATAATGGGAATTATTAATAGAATTTTTTAGATACAGCAGGTCAACATGTTTATTCTTTTCCGCCTTGGTGATAAGAAGAGGAAACACTTTGTTTTCTTCATTTAAACCATACACATTAATAGATATTTCATTCATTTTTTCAAATTTAACTATATCTTTTAAAGGAGTCGGAAAGTTTATTCCAGTGAAGTCTAAAGTATTAAAGAAAGTTTCATATTGTTGTATGCGATGTGCATTATCCTTCACCGGAAAGAGAGCAGAGAGTACGGCCCATTTAAAGCAAGAATTATCGTGGTTGTGGACATTAATCACGGCATGTTTCTTTTTAATTATCTCTGGTAAATCAATAAACAATGAGGCTCGTAAAGGATTAAACTTGTTAATTCTGATTTCTAAATACATTATAGAATCACGAGTCCAACCCGATTCTTTTTCTTGGAAATCAGCGGTCTCCGCTAAAAGTATGTCTACAATAGAATTGTTAAGTTCCCCACAATATTTGTTTAATTTAGAATAACGTTATTTTTTGTTTTAAAATTTTTCTCATCGGTAATAATCCCGGCATTTGACGCTTTAGAATAATTACATATTAGCATGCAATTAACTTTGAGTTCATTCTTTTGTAATTCATTTATAATTACATTAAGAAAATACTGTTTTTTTTTAACTTAGGAACTGTTTGATATCAAGAAAATGATCCTTATTGTCTAAGCGCAAGGTTTTAATTCTACTTTTAAATGCGCTCTGAATCAGAGGAAATGAGTTTGATAAAGGAATATTGCCTACCTCCATTTGGGGTGGATTGTTCTCAGTTGATGTGCTGGGTACATTTTCCTCTCCATTAGTTGCATGCATGTTCAAATGTGTAATTAATCCATGTACTGTTACACAGTTTTTATCACACACTGGACAGAGGAAAGGAGATGCTGCTGCGTGAACTGTCTTTGCATGTTTCTTTGATAGAACACTTTTCCACACTCGAAGCAATTGAAGACTTTCTTTCTAGTAGAATTGGAAAGTTTGATGGGTCGAGTATTCTCCTCATCACTTGTAGCATGGGATGTAGAAGCGGCATTTTCCTTCTCAGAATAGGGGTGTACACTAATTCGAGATGAACTTTCTGAAGTAGCAGAAGTAGTTTGAACAAATGGGCGTCCATGGGCTGTTGATTGGTGTCGTCTTAGATTATCCATTCTATTAAAAGTGCGTTTGCAGACTGCACAGATGTAAGAAGATACCGAATGAAATGTCTTAATATGACGATTCAAACTCTGCTGTAGAGAATAAACTTTTTTACAGTCTTTACATTTAAAGTTATTTTCACTGATTGACTCGAATGACTCGTTCCATTGGCTGTTGCTGACATCTCCAAAATCCATTTCAGCTAATACATTCCCATCAATAGGAATGTCAACTTCGTTAAATATTTTCTCTGATTCATCCATTTCGTTTTACTGATATTAAATGATAAATTCTCGGAAAATAAAACTCGGAATAATTGCTATTAAATTGGAAGTAGTAAGCAATTTCTTTGTACCGAACGAGATCAAACGTGAAGTACAGCTCTACTAAAGCAAGTGAGTATAATTTCGAGCTGTTCCTATTTATAGGCCATTGCCAAAACCAGAAGGGAACGTTATCTTAATCCCGTAATCGATTATTTGCAAACGGAGGGATAGATCTCCTTCCGAAATTATTGACACACGCTGAATTCGAATGGACTAGTGTACATACTTTCCAAAGTAA
>BMAV01027775.1:116125-144217 GCA_019973955.1 Trichonephila inaurata madagascariensis | reverse complement strand
TCGATTGCATGTGAGTAAGTGTATACTATGAACTAACTTGAATATAGTAGAAGCTATTCTGAATAGAAACTTAAACTTGTTTTAATTAAGTGTTAAAAAAAATAAAATTCGAGCTATTTTCATACCCGGTATATTTTTTTAATGCACAATAAATAAATTTATCTTATTTCCATTGAATGCACAGTATTTTTGGTTAATCCTTGAGGGGTATAAGAAAACAAATGCGATGGTTTGCCAACCCTCGGACATGCAACATAAAATTGCACGTGTGAAAAACAAATATCTCTCCTCTTATTTCTTTTTTTTTCTTGCCGCGCATTAGTGGAATAAACAGCACACAGGGGTTTATAATTAATATCTTTTTAACTAATTCGGACAGAATTCCGAATCTAAGCCATTCTCGAATTCCCTTGAACCCCCACAAAAAATGTCATCCAACCGCTTAGGAGGAGTTCAGTCACATACTCACGCACAGAAGAATTATCTATATGATTCACATTTTTTCTCCAATTAACAGAAAACGAGACAATTGTTTTAAATAAGCATAATTCTTTGAGAAACTATTAATTTCTTAGAAAATTAAATGATGTGTCTAATATGTTGGCAATACTGGTATACCGGTATACCGAATACCGGTATTTTGAGCCATTTGGACAATTTTGCAATACCGGTATTCACAAGTTAAAATACCGGATTTTCGGTATTTACTAGAAATTTTTTTTAAATTGTCTCTTCTATATGTTCAGGGATCGTCAACATAGCAAAATAGTATGCGTTTTTGTTTTTATGTCTCCCTAACGGTCGAAATTAATTAGACTGTGAATATAAAGTTGCATAGTACAATCAAGAAGTGATAAAATATGTGAATCATCCAAAGAGGCGGGCCAAATATATTCAATTACAGCTCAGAGCGATACTACACACACGAAGTATTTGTAGTCTGAAATTCGTATCTGTGAAAACAAGATTGAATTGTGAAGAAAGTGCGTAATATTTCGAAATTTTTAAATTGGTGTCTTCGTTATTCACATTGTATTTGCATATCATACTTATAATGATTTTAAAATTGAAAATGAAAAGGAAGAAAAGAGACTAACCAATTCAAATTTGGTCAATTTTATAGTAACTTTTCTTAAAAATTTTTACCCACAAACCTATTTGCATTCAGAAGAATTCGGTACAGTTATCAGAGATGATGATGACACTAATGTCGATAGTGAAAAGGAATTGTCTTCGTAACAAAAATTAGAATTAGAGATAACTGAAAAAAATTTCCACAAACAAAATGCAATGCAGAAATGAGCTATATCCAAAAAACCAACCGAAGTGAAAACAATTTATTTCAAAAGATGAGAGATTTAGTGGTAAATACTTAGAAAAAGTATATCGCGCATTGCTAACACTACCACCAACTAGCGTAAATGCCGAAAGAGCGTTTTCGACAGCAGGTACTTTTTACACAAAATTACGTTCCAGGCTTAATGACAGTACAATTGATGCATTATGTTTTTTACGATCACATTTCAAAAATTTTTAATAGTACCACAAATTGAATAGTGATATTTACACTTTTTGTGATTTAAATAAATGAGATGTTCCTATACTTTTTTGTGATTCTTTATTTTTACTGTTATAATTTACAAGTTACAAATTGTGTTTTATGTTATTTACACTTTCTAATAAAAATGGCAAATAAAACAAAGAAAGAGCTGTGTTTTTCTAATACCGGTATCTAAAAAATACTGGTATTGAGCTTTTGGTCCGGTGCCTAGTCGAAACATATGAGTATGCTAATCCTCACTTAGTTCCCATTCATCTCTGGGCATTCATAAGGCTCTCACGTCAATATTTACTTTTAATTCCTACTTTTCGTGCATGAATAGAGACGATTGAAAATTTGAACAATATATATATGATAAAAGAGAAGAATTTAATTTCAATATTATAAAAGTTCCTTATTGGGAGAGTAATGTACATGTTTCTATATTCAGAAATATTGTTTTTAATTATATACAACGTAATAAATTTCTAGTGTAAAAAAAATCAGAAATAATAAATAACTATAAACATTTTACTAAATATTGCTTAAATCAAAAATATCCAATTAATTTTATTAATAGTTATATGAATAAAACTATTCGAAACAGTAAGGATTAAAAATTCTTAGATTAATAATAGCTTATTACTATAAATTTATCATGTTTCCTAGTTAAGTTACCTCCATATTCTAATATTAGATAAAATTACTTATTATTATTTAATTCATATAACTCTAGTGTCACTAAAGTTATGGTAATTTGTAACTCTCTTTTTAATTTTTATTTCTATTCTTTTTATACTTTCCTTAAGTGCTACATTTCAGCCATTTATATGTTTTGAATCTGCATTAGGGTCCAGAATCTGGCAATAACTTATTTATTGCACTTAGATTTAGCGCAGGCTCTGGATTTTTAAGTGCAACTATCTTATAATGGATTTAGATATTCTTATCCATTACTTTCAATAGGTTTTTGCTCAGTATTATTAACTTAAAGGGGGAAGGCTGGTTGGCCAAAAAACATGCTCAACCCCACTTTTATATAAATTATTTTACATATTTGTTGTCCTAAGTCAGCAATGTTTATAATACTGTAGCATCCATTTTATAATTTTTAATCTCGGTTGCTCATGTGTCCTTCATTGTGTGATTTTCCTACAGTCTATGTGTTTTTCGAAGTGATTGATGGATGTTTATCTCATCTCTCGTTTGTAGAGAATTAGACTATATGTGTGTATAGAGAGAGAGTGAACTAAAATAGTAAGAATTGAAAAAAAGAGCATGATTTGTATGCATTGTTGTAACAATGCACACCCGGTTTGGCTAGTTTGGCTGAAAAACCGATTTTCGACGCCAACTTTTGTCCTTGTTTTAGCAGTTACAACAATGGAGATGAATCAAAGTTGGTGTCGAAAATCGGTAACTAATTAAATTAAATAATTAATATTTGAAAAAACTGTATTAGCATCGTGTCATCCACTGCGAGTTTAAAAAATGTATTTGAACTTGACTGGATGAATAAAAATTATTTTATTAATTATTGAAAATTTAAACAAGATAAATGTATAAATATTTATAGAGAGAAAGTGAGCTGTGGCGAATAAATGTTGTATTTATTATAAATGTTCATAAAAGAAAAAAAACGTTATTTTATTAATGCGTAGGAGTATTGTGTTGACGATTAAAATAACACTTCGGAACCCTGGCATTTATCTATTTAACAAACTTCTTGTTTAAAATTGAAGTATGCATAACATATAAAACAGAATTTTAGCTCAAAAAATAACGACAAAGAAAGCAAACCATTCTGTTGTTACAGAAAAATTAGTAAATTCACTTAAAGTCATTTTAAAATGGTATTGCAATATTTCACGCACATTTGTAAGAGTTTTTTTTTTCTTAAAAAAGCAGCTCTTATTTAAAAAAAATATATATTGTTTAAGATTTTTATAATTTTGAATATTTTTTTTTATTCTTTTTTTTTTTTTAATTTTTAGCTCTTAATTATAACTGTAATATAATGATGGAAATAAAAAAGTCACGCACATATAAAAGGCTTCGCAACCAAAACATACTGTAAAAAATAAAAAAAATAAAGCCTCCTTAGGAAACTTTATTTTGGAGCCGCGTTACTCTTTTGGATGTTATCAGTGGTATAATGAACTTCAGGTCATGTCTAGGAAGTACAGTCGAACCTCCATATAACGAACCTCTATTTTTCTACATAGCGAACTTTTTCTTTTTCACGAAAATAACCTCTCTATAGCAAAGTACATTTACTATATAACGAACTTTTTCTTTTGTGATTCAATTTCTGTTCTACTTTTTTTAAAAGTTTCTCTGAAAAAATTCCAAGTTATTCTCTCTTTAACACATTTTATGGTGGTCATAAATCTTGAACTGGTTTTATAAGATCCTAACTCGGCGAGAGCAACAGAGTTCTGAACGTTTTATTCAAGAAGTGCAACCCTTAACCCCACATTGCCCAGTTCACTAGAAACATCTTTGCTATCCTCTTTCCCCCTCAGTGAAGTTGTCTTGTGTCCCCACGTTCTAATTATAAAATAATGTATTTTTAATATTACTTGTATGCTTTAAATTATAAAATGTCCTAAAAAATTAATTTATTTCAGTATAAAATTATTTTCTTAATATTGAAAATACAGTGAATTACTGGACACTCTTTTCTATTGTTTTCCTTGCAGTTTTTCTTTCTTTCTTTCTTTTTTGATGGGTAAGATATATAAAATAAACATATATTAATTTTAAAAACATATATTAATTACTTTTTTTAATATATAGCAGGGGTGGCCAAACTTTTGGGATCCGTGGTCTACTCCACATTTAAAAAAATCGAAGGCGGTCTACCAATGACAGAGCTAAATTAACGTAACGTACATGTTTATATATTTATTTTTGAGAGAACACGAAAGAATGGTAAATTATCTAATTTTTCTAAAAAAAACTAAGTATTAATTTTTACAAAATAAAAATTTACAGATGAAAATAATCAAAGTATTCATATATCAAAAATTGACGATCCTATTCACTTCGTTTAGTTGAAATTTTTCACTGAATATCTGCGACAAGTTTATCATATTGTGGCTGGTACGAGCTTATTGCAATGCGTACACACGAAATTAAATGTTTATCTGTTAAACGCGACTGATGTTTGGTTTTTATGACGTTCATGGTTGAAAAAGCAGATTCGCAAAGATACGTCGATCCAAAGTATGATTTTAAATACAAAATCTATTTGTAAATATTTGTAAACACATTTCCTCAGAAATTAATTTCATAATTTCTTCCTCGACCATGACTGATGTGGTATCTATTAAATGTCCTATTTTTCAGATACACCATCAATGTTGACATTTTCATTAAATGGAAGTATCATAAAACTGAGTATTTCTTCCAACCTAATTAAGTCAGCGAATCTTCTTTCAAATTCTTCAAACAAAAAATCTAAGTTTTCGGCGAAATCTTCGGTTTGGATTATGGATGCACTATTCCTCCATGTTTTTGAAGTTTCTCAATTCATGTTTTCTTAATTCAGACGCATAACTTTTTATCGTTTCTTTGAAAGTTTTAATCGCGCTCATCATGTCTGTTAAACATTTATTATTTCCTAGTAGATTGAGGTTTGAGTCGTTGTTTTGCAGTGGTATCGCAGAGAAAAGCTAGTTTCATGAGTCATTTCTCATCTTCCAATTCAGTAATGTGCTCTCTCTTCATTTGTAGAAATTTTTTTTTTATTTCTGGTAACAGAACAGAACACGAAATCTTTTTAAAAAAGCACCAAGGCTTAGCCACCTCACGTCTGTGTGCAATAAGAGATCTCCGTACTCTCTGATTCAGTTTCTTCCAAAATTGCCCGAAATTGTCACCTCTGAAGACTTCTTGAACGAATTGAATTGACGATTTTAAAAGCAATTTGCATTATATCATTAGACTTTAGTATTTTTGAACACAATACCTGTTGATGAATAATGCAATGATAGCTGGTAAAACTGGGAATTTCCTCATCATTATTGCACAAGGCAATAAAACCAATTCGATTCCCGACCATTGCTGGAGCTTCATCTGTTGTAATAGAGACCAATTTATATATTTGAAATTTTGTTTTATCAATAAAGAGTTTTTAAATGAATTGTAAATATCTCGGCCTCTCGTTTGTCCTTTCAATGGAATTATAGTTAATAACTCTTATTTTGAAGTCATAGCTTCGAAAACCATTCTCACAAAAATGCATAACTGTGCAATGTCACTAATATCCGTGGATTCATCAAATTGAAGTGATAGGAACTTACAAGCTTTTAAATCGTCATTTAATAAATCCTCCAAATTATTATTCATAGCTTCAGTCCGTCGCATCACAGTGTTACGCGACAAAGAAATATTATTTATTGACGGTATTAGTTCAGATTTGTTTTTAAAATCGTGGAAAAAAGCACTTCTCCCACTTTACAGAAAGCTTCTTATTCTTTTATCTTATTATCTCCACCTTCGAATGGTTTTCTTCGCTTTATCAAAACTTCTGTAATTTTAAACGACGCCAATGTTACTGCTTTAGCTTTGGTGCCTGGTCTCGTAAATAACGATTGCTGTAAATGTACATTTGACTTTAATTCATCCACTTTAACTTTTCGAAGTCCACTGCCGATTGGAAAGTCTGTAGCTTATTTTAAGTACATGGTTTTAAAATGTCTTTCGACGTTTGCTTTTTTTGGTACTGCCACACTTGAGTTACATATGAGACAAACACATTTCTCCTTCACCATAACAAAAAAGAAATCATCTTCCCACTTCTTGTGTGATAGTTTTATGTTTTACTTCTCTTAACACTGGTACCTGGCTGAGTCATTTTGGACGGGTTGCTGAAACAACAAATTATCGTATCAGTGCGGTAGGAAGCGAGCGACCTGCAACGTAAGACAATTAACTGAGAACTGAAATTAAACGGGCGGGTGTGACGGGTAGACTAGTCGACTCGCCACGTCGCTATCATCTCGCCGGCTACTGGATATAATCTAAACATCCCTCTTTTTGCCAAGTTGTTTCTATTCAATTCTCCACAGTAAAGCGACAAATTCATTGTGTATTACTTTGCACAGTTTGTTTTATTAGGTTTTAAAGCGTAAACTGTAGTAAATTTTTATTTTAAATAATTCATTGATTCTATGTCATAAGTCATAAATAAAATTGTTAATATCCGAGGTAATTATCGGGATGGTCACGCGGACTACCTAAAATGTCTTCGCGGTCGACCAGTCGACCGCGGTCGACATCTTGGCCACTCTTGATATATAGTGTTTATGAATTTAAAATTTCTTTTACATGGTTTAGAAAGTATATTAAATGATGAACCTCTATATAACGAATTTTCCATATAACGAATTTTTTTCCGACGACTTCGTTATATAGAGGTCCGACTGTATATTATGAAAATTATTTTAGAATTACTGATCTGAAGTAACATTATAAAACTCGCTCATAAAAAAGTAAAGTGCACTGCGAATTTTGCTTTTGATCATCTGTTAAAAGTTCTGAATAAAAGTAAGTTACCACGTGTTAACGATATTGACGGTATTCGGCTCTAAAGAATATTTAAATCCGGGTTATGTAACCACTTACACTTAACCCTTGTGACTTATAATAACGTCTGAGAGACGTCATTTATCTTATATACAATTGTAACCTTTGACATCTCCGTGACGTCAAGAATTGTTTGTTTTATTTCGAATGCACGAGTCTCTGCTCTTTTCTTAAAGGTACTGGAATTTCGTACTTCCGGCAAAAATGTGAATCAAATTTCATTTTATTTGTATGTTGAGAGTTAATATACCTTTGTATTTGAAACTTTTTATTTACTACAGTAAAACCTCCCTTAAAATCCGGGGATACATTAAGAACAACAAGTTTTTAACTAAGCAATTTTGAATAATATCGTCCCAATGCTGGTATATAGGAATATGAAGGGGGAGCTACAAATAAAAAAATTATAAGTTTTTTCTAATTTTTTTAACAGGTATCTTAATTTTACAATATGTATTTTTAATTTTGTATTATAATAATTAGTGATATTTTTAACCCGCTTTTATAAATTTCACTTGTATGTAACGGAATCTTTGAACTCGATTTTTACCTGCTTTAAAAAGTCAGATTAATGCAAAATCTTGCACACTTGTCAAGGATCGATGCCAATACAATAATTTCATAATTTTGTTTCCTCCTTTGTGTTCATATTTTTAAAATTCTAATCAGGATCTAAAAATAAAAAAAATTTAAAAAAAACCGATTTCCAAATTTGGCGACTAATTTCATGTACCATTTAAAGATTTGGAGACTAAAAGATTAAGTTACAGCCCTATAAAAGTGAAAATGTTTGCGTCAGAAGTTTCTTACCATAATATAAACAGTTGTCTCGTTTTTTCTGAAGATAGAAATAAAAAAAATGACTCGTGCATGTGAAAAAAAAATATGTTCTAACCCAGCGTTTGTGGGGTGCCCCGCTTGGGAGGCGCTACGCATGTCGAAAAGTCCAAAATAAAAGATTCGAAATAATTATTAATTTACCGAAAGGTAGCAAAACAAAATACACACATTCTGACATGATAAAAAACAAAATACGTATTCACACTGATATACGATACTTATAAATGTATGAGTGCGGCAAAAAGTATTCAATAATTTATTTATCAATACTAAATTAAAAGCAAGTCTGGTAATAACTAACTAATTCCATGGACTTGTCATATACAAAATATAATACATATATTGATAATATGTGCAGTTTATAATATTAAAGTCGCATTGTAACTTTAGTGACGAAGTACATTATTATTGCATTGTTGCTGTATGAAGAATGCGCGATGAAAATTATGACTGACAATTGGGTCGGAAATATGGAAAGTTTGAGAAGTACTGCTCTAACCACAAAACTCAGACATAAAGTCTGTTTTTCTAAATTCTCTTGTAGGATCTGTGGAATGAAACATCCTGCATTTTACCAAAACCGCTGAGAATCGATTCAGAGGTCACCGCATTAAATAATTTCTCGATTCAAAACGAGTACTTATATGTTTAATGCTGATACAAGTTTCAAGGAGAATAATGAGCTCTTTTTAGTAAAAAATGTTACTGACTTAACACCTTTCGCATGAAATATTCAAACTTCCAGATTTCTTCCTTTGACTGATCCTACATTTTGCTGGCCTTGTCGACGCACTGATAATATGACAATGAGTATTCCAGATTCTTAGAAATGACGCATTTAAAATTAATTCGTCAATGAATAAATGATAGTTTAAAAAACTAAAAATGCATGCTTGTATTGTAGATCGAACTAAAAAAATGAAAAATAAATTATAGTTTTAAAAAACTAAAAAACACGCTTTTGTAGTGACTCAATCAGCATTTCGGAATAGAACTAGTTAGAAATTATATCAATTGATATAGGCCCCATTCTTTTATCCCAACGACATTAATTTTCTCGTTAATCATTTGATTCTTACATTAAGAATTATTTTTTTACTTTTTAATTCGATTTAAGATAAAAGCGTGTTTTTTAAACTATAATGCATTATCGCAAATGTTAATTTGGACTATTTAATCCTCCATAATACTGATTCATACATATTTAAATAAATAATTAGCGTTTACGTTAAAAAAAAATTCTTCCCAACCTATTTTTTTTTTTTTTTTTTTTATTTCTTTTTTCGTTCTGAAGTCATCTAACACATCATTTAAATTTCCATAATATTCAATATGAATTCCGTTTAGTTATCCATAACAAGGCATCACCTTCGTGATATGTCTTGCCTTCGAACTTTTTTCAAAGAATAATTTTATGTAAAATTATCAAATTTCCATGATAGTTGAGTTGTCTTTTAAACAATAGATTTTCCCTTTGCTTCTTATCTTCTCGAAAACGTTAATTTTGTCATCTTTGTCCACTCAACCAACTTTTCGTCATTATTTTACCTTACGTCAAAATTTTACCACGTTTTTAAGTGAATATAACGGTATTTGAATTGAGTTTGAGTTTGGGTTTTTTTTGGCTCAAGAGCCAATTCTGGCTATACTGCGCCAAATAATTGTTAAAAGATTAAAAGTGTCAAATGGTTAAAAAAGTTTAAGAAAGAGTTAAGAGTAAAAAAAGGTAAAATCTCAAAATCAGTGAAAAAGTCAGTTCTAAAATTAAAAAGTAAACAGATCTTGGTGAGGAATTCCCCCACCAAGTCTGAAAAATATGAATTCAAAATTTTAATTCCTGTATCTGGTCGGGGTTAATGAATGTGTTGTATCTTCTTCTAATTCATCCTCTTCATAAGTTATCTTATCATAATCTTCATAAGAGATTCTCTTGGGCACACACGAGGTGTCGTTTTAATTTTAATTTCTGGCTTTTGTTCTTTCGGTAATTCTTTTTTTCTTTTGCGTGCTCGAGTTTTTGAGTTTTGTTTTGGATAATGCGTTGTTGTAGATGCAGAAGGGGCTAGATTATCGGGATCGAATGGGGATGCGGATACGATTGACGAAGATGATTCATTAGGGGTAATTATAATATTGGCTGCGGAAAGCATGGCATCCGACACAGGAGTTGGTGGATGAGGCTCTGACTCTGTAGCTGCTATTGAAGAGGTGGATGGCAAGAGTTGTACTTGGATTGAAGACGATGTTGTGGTAACAGCAGGAGTGGATTGTGATATATTTGGTTTCGGGGGAGATGAAACTGGTTGCAATAATTTTTATAAGGTGGACATTTTATTTTAGTGATATTTTCATCTGTCTGCGTAGTAGAAGATATTGGTGAAGATTTAGCAGCCTGAGCATATGTCTGAGATATCTGAGGGGGTACTAATTTTCTAGTTTCAAAATAAGAAATATTTTTTGTTTGTTTTGATTTCCTGTATTTGTTTCTCTATTTTCCATTTGGGACATAATTTAGAATCTGCAGAGTGAGGCGATGAACAATTAATACATTTTGGCTCTAGACTGCAATCCGTGGAAGAATGCCCAGAGGATGCACATCTAGAACATGTTAATTGACCGCGACAGGAAGTTTGGGAGTGTCCGAACCTTTGGCACTTAAAACAGCGCAAAGGATTTGGTATGTAGGGACGAATCTTGCAGTTTAAATAACCAGCCTTTATTGTTGTCGGAAGTTTTGGGTTATTGAATGTTAAGATTAAATATTTCGTAGGAATAAATTAAGGCCTTTACCCGGACACAGCAGCATTGGATCCATAAAAACGCGTACACAACTTCGTCCTGGTGTGCCCCTCCACCCACCACAGAGTCCAACAAGGGAGGCAGTGTGCCGGTCATCTGGCAAAAACCAGGCACGGCTCTTACCTGGAGTACACTCAGAATATAATGCTACAGCATCAGGGTGAGGATCCAACGGCACCCCTTATCTGCAGCACTAACCCTAAAGCAGTGTCTCTTCGGGGACACCAAAAAGAGGTACCACCAGCCGATTGACAGGAGCGGGCTCACTCCTGCCACCCGTCTACAGTGAAGCGTGGGCCAAAGGGACCGCAGAGGTATCCCTAGGCCACCAATCTCCTCCATATGGGAGAAGCGTGGGCAAAGGGATCCCCAGAACACCATTTTCCTCCTTACGGGACGCCGCACACGGCAAACATGAGGGTTGGCAAACCAACGGTGTTAGTCGAACATAAATAAGGCAACAAAATCAAAAGATTTAAAGAAATATACGAAAAAGAAATTAAATTAACGTAATAGAAAATGAAAACCAAAATATGTTAATGATAAATAGTTAGTTTTCTCATTTGAAAAAACTAATCAATAAATGAACAAAGTTCATTCTGTGGTCTGGACATGAAAAGAAGAAAAGGGAAAATTGAATGACGAGAAAGAGGGTCGAAAATAGAGAAGGATCACTAGGGTACCCAGGGTTCGTGAAGCCCGTGTTTACCAAAGACAGTAAACCCCTTGGGAAAAGGAAAATAACACTAGGGTACCTCGGGATTGGGACACCCGTACTCACCTAAAGAAGGTGAGCCCCTGAGGAGGTGTTTGAATTGAAACAATGTTAACTAGTACTGTGCGAGGATGTCTTTTAGCTCCTTATATTTCATATTTGCAATATTTTCTATTGCGTTTTTATTATTTCATGGTACAACTATATAACATGTCTTTATTTCTGTTGTTTCTTTCTTCATGGGACTTTTTTTTGGGGAAGGGTGTCAATCCGGAGATGCACAAAGTGATCTTTTCACTCTTCCCCTTACTCTCTTCTGACCATCAGAAGTGACCACAGTAGCCTAGCGGTAATGGTCACGAACTCGTGACTGGCATGTCAGGAGTCGGAGCTCTAGTTCATCTGAAGAAGGGCTGACGCATGTTAAATCTGCCTTGCCTCTTAGAGTGGTGTGGTTGTTTGGAGTGGTAGAAGAGGGCATGTGTGTGTTAGTTCACAGTGGCCTTAACGTACCTCCCACAACTCCCACATCGTAGAGGCCCAGGACTCTAGGACCACTGCGATGCGCCTGACTGACGCCAAGTACGGCTTGGGGATCAAAACCTGACTTCGTAGGGCGGGGGAGGGGGAGCTCTAATATTCTCCGTTACGCCACTGCCAGTTCAGGTGTTCGTTCTCGTCACTTGATTGTGGTTCAAAGGTCTGTCGACAATAGCCATCATGCAACAAAGTTAAGGTATCCGACTATGTTCGAACCGTGAATTAAAAAAAGTGCATAAATGGATAATTTTCATGATATCTAGTGTCACTTATATTAGAATACATGTATAAAATTGTTTTAAGGACATTTTGACAAAAAGAAAATATTTAAATACAATATTTTGGCAAAAAATTAACTTAGAATAACCTTTATTCAAAGTGTTCTCTTTTTGTATAAAAAATGCTTCTAAAATAAATAATATTTTGCTTAAGACTTCTACAGAGAGTCTGAACTATTTTTTTTTTTTTTTTTTTTTGGTTGAAAAATTCACATTATTTTCAGAGTTACCACCAATTGAAATAATGATAAAATTTCTCCCCTTTGTTGTCGTAAAACATGGATAAACCCACTTCTAACTGAACAGGAGCATTTTATTATCGAAATTTTATAGAGAAATTTCGAAAGAGTAGAATATATTCATTTTGTATTTTTATCTCATCGTGACTCCATGGCACTGAAAAGTCTTAATAATATCCTAAAGTGGTGATCATATTCTAAAAAATATTATCTAGATGATTTTAGATTGTTGCTTTCTTTTTGTCTTTCACTTTTTCGTCCACACTCACGCGACTTGCACACACAATCATGCTATTCAGTGCTACAGTTTGAATTTTTTTTAAACAAAAAAAACTAAACACATATTTTTTTTTTGCAAATATTCGAATAGGTTGTCGTTGATAGTTTGCTATGTATTTTCGTATCCAAAATCTTTCCAATTCAGTCGTGACACTTTAAGTCAACTAATACTCTTAAGGGATCCGACAACGTTCGGAACCGTGATTTTGCAAAAGCGTATAAATGGATAATATTTATGATATTTAGCGTCGCTTAGATTAAAATACGTATATAAAATTGTTTTAAGAATTTTTTTACAATAAAAAATTATTTAAATGCACTATTTTTACAAAAAAAGGAACATAGAATGACCTATTTTCAAAACATTCTCCTTTTATGGAAAATGCTTCTATAGGAAAAATATTTTGCCTGTATATAGCTCAGATCTCTGTACAAAGCCCGAACTAAAAATTTTGAAATATACATCTTAAAGGTGGATCTATCCATGTTTTAATACAACAGTAGAGAAATTTTAAGAAAAAAATGCTGATAATTATTTTAATTGATAGTAACTCTGAAAATAATGTGAATTTTTCAAAAATCCTGGTTCAGGCCCTCTGGATAAATCTTTACTTTATACAAGCAAAATATTATTATTATAGAAGCATTTTTCATAAAAGGAGAATGTTTTGAAAATAAGTCATCTTAAGTTAATTTTTTGCAAAAAAATATTGCATTTAAATAATTTTTTATAGTAATACTATTTTTTTAAAACAATTTTAGACATGTATTCTAATCTAAGTGACACTAAATATCTTGAAAGTTATCCATTTAGGCGTTTTTTAAAAATCACGGTTATGAACGTTGTCGGGTGCCTTAAATAACAGTCGAATTACTGGAAATCTGATATAATTGTTCTAACGTCACAACACAAAATGTCAAATAATAACTGATGTCGTTGGAAAATGTTAACGGTTAAAAAATACAGAAAAATAACCTTATATAAAAATTTTTGTTCAAAATCTGTGCACCCTATTTCAATATAAGGATAGCCTTCTAACGTCATTACACAAAATAATAAATACTAAATGACGTGTCGTTAGAAATCTGTGTTTTGTATCTAAACACCATTTAAGAATATTTTTATGGGGAAAAATAATTCCTAGGTATTTTCATACCTAAAGTACATTCATATTATATATTAGTTTGGATATTATACGAAGAAAATTGCGCGTTATATTGCCTCTTCTAAACCTATAAATAACCACAGACATTTGGAACGTTTATAAGCTGTATTTCGTCCCTGTTCATCAATTAAATTTTTTTCATAAAAAAAAAATAATGTATTAATATCTATTTTTCATTTTTTTCTTCTACGACAGAAGTTAATATTCTTACAGATATTTGGTATTGAAATAAATCGTAGCTTTAGATGGACGTAAAAAAATATGATGTTCTCAATGGAAGTCGACATTTTCTTTCTACTTAGTAATTCTTTCGAATTTTTTTAATGTCTAATTTCAACATGATTCCCGTCAGGTGCACCTTTCTTCTCATCTCGGTTTCAAGGTCACTGTGTGAGAAAAAGCCACTTCCGCGTTCACGTAGTTGCTCCACTTCGCGTCAAGACACATTCTCTACTGAACTGAGGTTATTTTTTTAAAAAGCTCTCTTTAACTTCTGCTAAGTTCTTGTAGAAAGGAGGTAATACTGTACCGATTCACACTTTTTAAAAGTATTCAGAATTTATTTAAAAGCTTCTGTTTTCTGGAAATATGAGGAAACAAATTTTAAAAAAAATAAAAAACCTGTTCAATTGCGCGCCGCCCCGAAAAATAAATAAATAAAAAATAAAATAAAATAATAATAAAATAAAAATAAAAATATTATACAGTCGGACTTCTATATAATGAAGTCCTTAAATCCCGGGAAAAAGTTGGTCATACGGAAAATTGGCTATATAGTAGGGATGGCGATTCTTTCCGAAAAAGATCGATTTTTAAACCGATTCAAATCGCAACATGATTAATCGATTCACAAAAAAAATCGAGGTCTGAAAGATCGATTTCTAAAAAATCGATTTTTTTTTTACAAGTCTAGATTTACAATGTAAATATAAATCCATTTTATGAAAAACAAGAAAAAGATACCATAATAAACGATCTCTTATCAGTAAAATCAGGGAATTTTTTTTAGTTCAGGGAATTCGATTACAGTTATTTTTATTACCCTATCTAAGTACCAGGTATAAAAGAAGACATTAAAAAGTTTAGAAAACAGATAATACAGCTTATAGTTCCCAATGCTTGATATATCTGAGCTTTTTAAAAACAACCGTCTGTCAAGTCGTCTGGGATCCAACTCATCACTTGCGATGTTGCAGGGAATCGGAAAAAGGCGCTCACGAGGAACAGATGATCCCACGATACTATTAAGTAAGCGTGACTATAAATAGAATTTTTTTGTTCTTGCCAGTAAATTATTCCTTTAACCACCAATACCGTAATATTACGAGTTTTAAAGATAGTGCATTCAATTAATTGTAAATAACTTTATGGTTTTTACCAAAACAGAAAAAATTGAATGTCGATTTTCTAGAATAAAATATTGATTCAGTGCTACATATCGATTTAAAAAATCGATTTTTTGGCCCGAAATATCGATTTTTCGATTAATCGATCTCAGATCGCCATCCCTACTAAAAGAGGTTTATCTCTTTCAATTTTCTTTATAAAGTACATAAAATAAATTTTAAATTCTTAAACACTATATATTAAAAACAAGTAATTATTCCCACCTTTTTGTAAATTAAAGTATTTCAAAAGTTGGATGGCCTGAAAACAATGTTTACAATCTTAGTGCCTGAGGAAAAGATATACTACCGAGGCTTTGACCTACACTCTCTGGTTCCATTTTTTTGTTCTGCTTCCTTAATCTTAGAGCAGTTTGGGATATATCATTAGAATAGAATATCCTATAGAACACACACACAGCAATATTATATATGTACAACAAGATCTGAAGTCGACATGCAAATTGGGAATTTTAGATAATATCAATATTAAGCAGCAAAAAAGTCAGTTTTCTTTATATTTTTTTTATAAAAGCATTTTAATCCAAGTATCAGTCATTGGACAAAAGTTGGATTTGTCATAATTTTTTTTTAAAGTTTTAATGAAAAAACTACAAGCTATGTTAGTTTTAGCCAAAATTTTATTAATTACTATTTTTGTTTTGTCTATGTTATTCAAAGTTTCATTATAATACTCTGTGATATCAATTTATAAAATCATAGAGAATTTTAATTGGCTATAATAGTGACTATATAGAAATGTTTTTCTATTATATAATTTTGAGAATTAGTGGTATTGATCAGAGTGAGATGTAATTAAGATATTCTACTTAAAAAAAAATATTTTAACACCAATTATTTTTTTGCCCGAAGATATTTTTATGTGGTTAGTATTAACAAACTTTTCTCCTCGTAGATGTTCGAAATTTGTACATTCGTCAGATGTATTTATATTTTGTGACTGCTGTTGTCATCAGATCCAAAAGAATAAAACCTCGTCTTTTATTGCGAAGACTATTATCATTGAGGTACTTTTGTGAAATCGATGCCACAAAAAGGCTGAAAAGTTTACCACTTTCTCCCGAAATAACGTTTTGAATAATCTGTTGAAAAACGGCCTCGTGAATATTAAACAAAGTTTTTTTACCTCTTTTGTGTGGATCGCTATGGTTTTGTTCCAACAATCTTTCTTCAAAAAGATGGGATACAAATCATTTTTTCTTTGCGAGCTTTTTCTTTTTGTATGCAAGAGAGATATTAGCATTGGTATAGAGAGAGAGTGTTGGAAATTCTTTGTTGAAATTTAGGATTGTATTTTGGGTTGGGCTGTTAAAGATTTGTAAACAAGGAAATTGCTTTTAATTTTATCTAGTGTTCTCAGAAAATTTTATTAATAGAAAGGAAAATGTAGTCTAAAAAAATTAAAAGTGTTCTTATGTAAAGAGATAAAGCTAGTTATATTATTGTATGCATTGTGTCTATCTGAGTTAAAACTTTTATAACGTACACTTATAACTTGACAAAAAAAATTAATTTTAGCAGTTTGATTGTTGAATTTAAATTAAAACAATATTTCTCCTTAATTAATATTCTCTTTTTTTAATACTTAGTGTTTTTACATTTGCAAAATCGAAATCATTTTGATTTTAATCATTGTACTTTGATACAGCCTAAAGCACTTGAAGAAAATTTACTACTTACGTACTAAATATAATAATCAGTTGAATGTGAGATTATTTGTTACTAACATTTAAATTAGGCCAGCGCTGTTATAAGAAATTAGTGAGATTATTGTGTTACAAATTATAACCCTTTAGGACCCGAATTATTTTTATCTTCAAACATTAAATTCTTCTGGTTGTTAATACTATGGATCCCAATGACATTGGGAAAAATAATAAAAAAAAATTCCCGCACCCCTCCTGGAACGCAGACGGTACTCGCACGATCGTGCGGGTTGGGCGTTATCTGTGAAACAGGTCACCTATAAAATCTTAAAAGTAATACATTTTTAACTCTAAATTGATGGAAGAAACAATCTTAATTAAACTAAAATTGTTACAAATAAGGAAATTATTGATGTATAATTAACACTTTTATTAATTCATTATTTATTTACTGTAAAAATCTTTTGTTTTTGACAAGTATAAATAACCATTGCATTTTTCACAACATGTTTTCGAACTGCTTTCGTAGTTTTCAAATCTGCACTTGCGAGGCCTTGAAATGTCATCAACACATCAAAAATGGCTATAAATGTCAAGCCTTTTATCCTGGAATGGCCAGGATAACAGGCATGACGTGTGTAGGAAGGTGGATTCGATCTTTTTTGCGAGGAAAATTACAACACTATTATCTTCATCATCAGTTACAATACTTCTGTTAGTAGGTGGAGAGGCTGATAAAGCTTCAACTACCTCTAACTTAAGAGATCCATTTTGATTTTTAGAGGAATTTTTTTGGGTATTGCAATTTGTTTGCACAGAAACCAAGAATTTACAACAGCTAAATCAATGTAATGAGTGTGTTCAAGATACTTCTATGGTAAAAAATGATTCAAAATTGTCTTTCTGTTTCAAATCTTCTCATGAGTTTCTTCATCGTTCTCACATGAACTTAATTCTCCTTTCATATGTTTTGTTCGCAGCATTGTCATCATCCAAGTTCACTATGTTCTGATCTAAGTTCAATCTGATTTATTCATCAACTGAAAAATTTCTTCTGTGAGAATTTTTCTCCTTTTAGACACCTGAAAAAGTTTTTGGTTAAAAGTAAACACAGTTTTCCATGAAAAATAGTAAAATGTATCAGAAAATTTTATTATTTAAATATATATATATATATATATATTTAAACCACACCATACTAACTCCCACCGGAAAATCTGAATTTTTTTTGTGGTGGCGGTGGGGAGAGATATGAATGCAGATATCTGGGAAGAGGATAAAAATGCCATACTCCCCAACAAATGCATGAAAAAGAAAATAGAAAGGAAAAAAAGGGACTCATCCATTGCGACCCCCAAGAAAATTTGGTGTATTAATTCTATAATTATATATATTTCATTTTTATGTAGGTTTTCATCAAAATTATTCAAACAGAAAAGAAAATTCGCATGGTAAGTACTTACCTTTAGAGCTGCAGTGACTCAAGTCGTGCGGGTAACGAAATCCCGAGTCCTACAAAGCACATTAATAGAGTATAGTTAATATTCTTTTCTATTTTACAATTATTTGAACATTAATACAAAAATTTGTATCTAAGCAATTGGAATATATTGATAATTACCTTTTAATGACAGATAAAAAGAAGACGTGTTTTCACTGTATTGGAAAACAAAGCTAGGTTTGCCAGCTGAAAGTAAAACATGGACCGCAACCATCGTCTGTTGATGAAAAGAGTAACACTTTACACTTTCTGCAAATGGGCTCAATCGTTAGATTCGCTATTTTCTTACATACGACTATTCCAGAAGCAAAAACGTATAATAATATTTAACCCGCACGATCGTGCGGTTTGGGTCTTAAAGGGATAATATATTTATACTTTGAAAGCTGCAGGATGCTACAAATTAGTAAGTAAAATAAAGAATTTCATAAAAGTCTATTTTGTAAAAACAAAATTAAACATATTTTTAACTTTTTTTTTAAAAAAAAAGAACTAAAATTATTCTCAAATATAGTTCAACTTTACAATATTCCTTCTTCAAATGAAGTGTTTTGTTAATGCGCTGTTCAATCACTTAAAAAAGAGGGATATGTTTGAAAACATCAAACTTATTATTAAACGTTAAATATCTTACCAATAATTATTACATGTTATTAAAAACAGCTTTAACAATTATAGATGCATATCTGTTCTATTCTGTTGCTATGGCTGTATATTGTTTTTAAGTCCTAGCATTAAGCTTCTCATTGTATTCAAAAACATTCTTATAAACCTTGCCTTTTGATTTCAAAAGGACAGGATTTGAATTTCTAAAAAGGTAAAATATTTAACTTTTAAGCCCCCATCCAACTTGGGAGTATATTTTTGTAAAACCCATTCTCAGCGGATCTCTAGTTAATAAAAGAAACATCCTTGCCAAATTTAAAGTATTTAGGTCGAAGAGGGCCGGAGATCTCGTGATCTGCTGTATATACTAAATTCCTCCTTCAAATACTTTTGCTTTCCAAAATTGATCCCATTAAGTATGTCTTGAAGACAAAAATATCAAATTTTTCTAATAATAGCTGATAAAACAATGAAAATATTTGAAACTATTTTCCTCAATAATAATATATTTGACTCATTTCCCGCGAATTTTACAACGGAAATTTTAATCAGAATTAGTCTTATTTATTTTGATATTTTCTAAATCGGAAGTATTTTTACAAGAAAATGTATATCTTCTTAGCAGGTATTTTTTAATAGCTTGAAGATATTATTATTTTTTCATTTTGTATTCATATGTAATAATTATTCGTAATACGCTTATATGATTTATAACTAATTGTCAGGAAATTTCAAAAAAGTATAAACGCATTTTTATTAGCAAGTAATACTTCTATACAAACACAACTTCCATTTAGTCCTTTCTGAATGCTATCAATCTCAAAGTTATCATTGATACGGATGTTGTGCGGGGAACTTCACCATTTTAAATACCGAAAAAGCATTGTGCTTCCTCAAATTAAAAATTCTAAGCATTTATGTGAGGTAGAACAGAGCATCTTAAAATAACTCTTGCGGGTTTAACTTTATAGTTTAGAATACGTTTCTTTCAAAATTTATGACCGGCCAAATGAAACAGTTTGTAATTCAAATATTTCTCTTTTTATGAGCATTTCGTTGAGATCCATATTTATGTGTATGTCGTAAAGGATGCAGAACTTTTTACGCTTGTAAATTTGGATTGTAGTAAATTTACATTGGATTAGATGTTTGTAATTGCAAATGTCAAAGATTATGCACAATAACTATAATATTAAATATTTTTTACGAAAAAAATTAGTTTTAGGAACATTTCGAAGTTAACGATACCTGGTTGATTATTTATTTTTTTTGGCGCAAGAGCCAACTTTTGCTATACTGCGCCACACATTCGTTAGTATATTAAATTCTTAAAAATATAAACACACAATAAATATATATATAAATATAAAAATGTATTTTAAAATCTCAGAAGAAAAATATAAAATTTTGTGAGCAAAGTATTTAAAAATGCATAAATGTAAAATTTTATAGATATCTCTTTTTTAAATAAGAAAAATCCAATGGTACAATAAAATCCTTAAGAAAATTATATTTCATGTAAAATATCAATTGAGCTTAAAAATGCAAAAAGGTTTGGATGGAGAGTTTCCCCAACCAAATCAGTCAAAGTTAAAAGATTGGTTTTAAAAATGGTGTTTCTTTTGAATGAATATATTGGACATTCTCTATTAAAATGTGTAAAACGGAAAGGTCACATTGACAAAAGTCACATACTGGGGGACTCTCTCCTAGCAGCAAATGTCTACGCGTTAGACGAGTGTGTCCGATACGAAGTCGAGTCAAGCGGACATCATGTTTTCGTACTGGTACCGCTGCCCATTGAGCAGTGGAAGGATGAATGTTACGTAGCTTGTTAATGACCCGTTGATCCCAAGTCTCTTGCCGTGTATGATAGATATAGTGCTGTATATAAGTTTTTAAATCCTGGTAACAGACAGTCTGCTGCATGTGATCAGACATGGATCGTGCAGCGTTATCATCCTGTTCATTACCAAGGATACCCACGTGTCCAGGTTCCCAAGAAAAAATTATATCAAAACCCATTCTTTCTAATTTTCGCAGAAGTAAAAGTATTTCCATCACAGTGGGGTGTCTACGTTCTGTTAAAGAGTGTAAGGACTCCAGAGCACTCATGCTATCAGTGTACACACAAAAATGACGGTGGTTGGAAACCAATATATGTTTAAGTGCCACAAGAATGTCAGTGAATTCAGCACTAAAGACAGACATAGAATTGTGTAGGGAGAAAGAATGGTATCATTAAAAACAACACCACACCCAACACGTCCTTCGGTCTTCGACCCGCCCGTGTAGAGTGGTATATGTGCTTAGAATACTTACTGCGGTGGAAAGAAAAGATTTGCTGATAAATAACATGAACAGTACCTGCTTTATCATAACCTGAAAAAGGGTTACTATAGTTAAAAATTTGGATGTCCCAGGGTGGAAAAGCAAGTATATTATTTTCCTGGATATTTATGTTACTTAGGTGGGCGTCATTTAGAACAGCTTTTGCTCTTTCCGAAAAAGGCTTTATATTAAATGAACGGGCTTCATAGAGTCGAGTGAGACCAATGGCAAAAGAAAAGGGTTTTAATGGATGAGAAGGAACAGACATGGCACACACACACACGAATAAAGTAATTGGCACTTAACTGCCTCCGCCTTAATTCTAAAAGTGGTTGATTGCATACCACATACAGGCTTGTAACAGGCGAAGTTCTGAAAGCACCAGACATGATTCTCAGAGCAAAATGATGTATTGTGTCCAATCGTCTTAAGACAGATGTACGAGCAGAACCATAGTCCAAATGTGAAAGGATTAGTGCTTGATATACTCGGAGACTCCCCACAAAGTGTTTGAAAGCACTTTTAAGATATTGAGGGATCCGCAAGTAAAGAAGATGCGGAAGGAAAGTCAATTTACAGTCAAAGGAAGCGCACCTCACTGACTACAGGTATCTGTATATTTTCTATTTGAATAAAAGGATCTGGATGTAGGTTACGCTTTCTGCCAAAATGGACACAGCTGCTCTTGGAAGGAGAGATTGTGTGACCATTCTGATCGCACCACTTAACTAATCGATTGACAGTTGTTTGCAGCTGCCGCTCAATTAGTCTCATATCTGAACCTTGTCAAGAGATTTGCAGATCATCAACATAAAGCATTCCTCGCACTGAAGGTGATGAAGTATGCTGCTCATATGAATATTAAAAAGTGTAACGCTCCCCTGAGGGGCACCTGGATCTTGTATGAGAAGATGAATGACCAATGCGTGCATGAAAATAACGAAGAGCTAAAAAGTTAAAAATAAAAATGAGATTTCCCCTTAAGCCAAAATCATACAAATTACGGAGAATCCCATAACGCCATGTTCGGTCGTATGCTTTCTCTATGTCAAAAAAAAAAGAGAAATTAAATGGTTTCTCTTAACAAAGGCATCCCTGATTTGGGATTCTAAGTATACAATGTTATCGATAGTGGATCGGCCCTTACGGAATCCACTCTGTAGAGAAGAAGTACACTTTTCTTTCTCCAAAACATACACCAAACGAGCATTTACCATACGTTCAAAGGTCTTGCAGAAGCAGCTCCTCAGAGCAATGGGACTGTAACTCAGAGGATCTGTTGCCACCTTGCCCGGCTTAAGGATTGGAATCACAATGGCCTCTCTCCAGCTGGAGGGATAGTAATGCTTCTTCCAAACTCTGTTGAACAAATAGAGGATGTTCGTTAGAGAGTCAGGATTAAGATGACGGAGCATTGTGTAAGTGATTCTGTCCGGTCCAGGGCTTGTATTGTGCGCTTTTACGAGTGCCTTTTTTAACTGAGCCATCGTGAAGTTACAATTATATGGAAAAATGGAACGAGTGTAAAAGTTTATCGGGGTACGATCTGCACGCCTCTTAATCTCGAGGAAACGAGAATTGTAAGAGGCTGTACTAGATACACTTTAAAAAGTTTCACCCAGAACATTGGCAATTTCGTCTGGGGAAGAAAAGACAGAGTCGGATGTTTGTAAAATGGGGAAGGAAAATTCCCGATATAAACCGTTTGCTGCCTTGACTTTCCTCCATAATTGCTTACTCGACGTTGACGAAGTGAGTGAAGACACATATCGAATCCAGGATTCCCTCTGACTATAACGCCTTACTCTGCGAGCATTAGCTTTTGCCTTTTTGAACGCCAAAAGATTCTCCGTAGTGCGAAAGATTCCCCATAACTTCCGCATTCCACCAAGGTTTGTAACATGGGAATGAATAACTCGATTTCTTTGGTTTTGACAAATCAGCAGCCGCAATCAAAACATTGGTGACTTCTTGTACAGCAGTATCAACACTTCCTGTCTTGACCATTGCATCAGATGTCACAGCTAACTGTGGTAAAAGGGCCCAGTCTGCACGATTATAAGAATACGTAGGTGGGAAGGTTTTCCCACTCGCATCATAATCACGAGAAAGGACAACAGGGAAGTGATCACTATTACACAAGTCCTTTCCAACAGAAAAATTTATTACGGATAAGAGTGAGGGTGAGCAAATGGCCAAATCTAATGTGTGGGTTCGTGGAAGCTTCCTCGTGATTGAGCAGGCAGAGACCGTGAGAGATCAGAAAGTACCTGTTTAATCTGTCTGCCACGAGAGTTGGTTTTAACGCTACCCCAAAGAGTGAAGTCACCTAGTATGACAAAGGGTGCTGGCAATTGATCAATCAGGTTGTTCAAGTCTTGTTGGTGGATAACAGTAGTAGGTGGCAAGTGAACGATACTTGGAAGAGTTACTTATAAGAATTAATTCATAATAATTATTATCTTGTGTTTTAATAACAACGTGTTTAATGCGTACGATTGTAAAGAAACACGTGCGTATATTCTTCGAAATGTGGTCAAACTTTTAACTGATGGGCTTTTATACGCTTTTTTAATGCATAAATCATTGTTTATATTTCCAATAAAATATATAAATAAACATTTTACATTCAACATGAAAAATAAAGCATATTTAGTCTGTTAATGTATTAATAACAAAGAATACTACGTTTGAAAAGAGTTGATTAACAATTAGCGAAAAAAATTAATTGATCAGTAATGGCATACTTAGTTTATCTCAAATCATGTTTACTAATTGAAAATTAAGCCTAAATTTTCTGTTTTATTCTACTCATTCATATAAGTAGCCCTTCTTCGTATTTCATCGTAAAAACCTAGAATCTCTTTCATGGATTTGTATTCTAACCTAGCATAAAGAAATACGAATATTTTCGCCATTAAATAAAAAAAAATTTCAATCTTCATACAGATTTAAAACAGTTTTGAGAACTATACTTATTGTTATAGAACGATATCATGAATTTAAATATTAAAAAATAATTTAATGAAATTTGGTTATAACATTTTAAAGCTGCCCTCCGATTCCCATTTCTCACTTGATCAGAAATCCCTCGTTTTAATAATCAATTTTTTCTAGAATCTGATACTTTTTTTAATAAAAAATCTCTCATAAAGATTGAACTACAATTTTTTTAGTTATAATACGTGATGAATACTAGAGTTTTAAGATTTCCGTGATTTATTAGCCACTTAAAGAGGTTATTATATGACTCGTCATCGAATAACTTTTCAAAATAAAGTAGTTAAAACATCTTTTGTGTGATGGATTCATTTCATATTTTTTAGCAAATCTTTTGGTAGTTATTACTTGCATAATAACATTTTAGTTTAAATAAATCGTTTGCTATATTATTGTATGATAACTGTTTCTGTAACTGATTTGTTAAATATAGTTTGGGGAAAAGAATAATTCCACTATTCGAGTTTTGTCTTGGAATCGTCTGATTTGTCGTAGTGTCTGTATGATAACGGATGGATTGGATAAACTTGATGTTGAGACCTGTAAAGTAGTTAATGGAGTATTTTCAAAACAGGAGTCAATATGCCTCGTAGACTTTTGTGAAGAGTCGGAAGTAACTTTGCTTTTGAGATATTGTCTTTGTAGTATTCCATAAAAATCTGTTCAATTGACGATTTTGTTTTTATTTGCGAACAAGCTCGATGGTTCAAAAGAAAATTTCGTACATGTAAAGATTCTGAATCACAGAAGCTGTGAAATTGCTCAGCTTATGTTGTTTCTGAAACTCACTTGTCGATTCGTTTCAATCATTTTATGAAACATTAATTCTTATTCTAAATTTCATTCCACCCTTCTAAGTTAATTCGTTCCTTCCAATAATCCCGTTAAATTGTAATGGTTGTTCATAAAATACCAGCAGCAATTGACACTTCTGAAACGAGAAAATGGGCGTTTCCAAAAAATAAACACAGCTAGATCACTTCTTTGTTCGAATGTCCATCAGTTGATAATAATCCAAAAATATCATCAACTATTCTCTCTTACAATCATCGCATTAAATTGAAATGAAAAGAAAATGGCGCCATTGATATTCAAGTGATAGAACTTGTTTTAGAAAAGATATTCTGGACTTACGTAAGGCACAGGTCAGCTCTCTCGTCATTTGGAATCACTTTTTTTTCTTTCCTACTCTGGCACTAAAGATTACAACCAGTTCCTTGTAGGTCTTTTTTTAATTTCTTAAGCTCGTTATTTGCAACAGCAAAAACAAATGTCTATTGAATTCATTTGGGTTAAAAAGGTTTAGGAAGTCGTTTTCTTTGGATGATGGGTTCAACTTCAATCCCAAACTGAACTCTAGACTTTGCAATTCAAGACTTATGTACTTTGATCTAAAAGATCCATGTCAAGTTTTAATTTTAATACCTTAATATTGTAACGATAGGAACCAATCCTGTCATATTTCTTTGTTGTTAATTATTTATGGTAGAATATCAATTTGGGTTTTTATATCTTGGTAATAATCACCATTAGAGCCAACATTACATTTTCGAATATTCTGGTTTTCTATTTGAAAAAAGTATTTCAATGTCGTTAGGGGGAGATTCCTAATATTTAATTAAATTGGAAAGTCTGTAATGTAGCCCATCATCATGTATTTTTATAAGCCTGCTAGCAAGTATTAGCATTTGAATTTTGAATCCTTTTCGTGATTCTATATTTGCCATATTGTTAGCAATCGATTGTAAACGTAATGTAGATAATAATCGGAAAATCATCTATGGAATTTACTTACAAGGAGAGGGTAAGACTAAGGAAATTCATTTGGGGTCGAGACTTGGTATAATGGTAGTACTCCTTTAGGGTGTTCATCCTTCAATGCAATTCCGCGGAATGGCCGGTCAATTCGAAGAAAAAAAGCCTTCGTAATTCATGCTTAGCTTAATTAAATTTCAGTTTCCTTCAACGATTTCGTAGCTTGGTTGATATATTGTCTGCATACTATGCACGAGGTCTGGGTTCGATTCATCGATCAATTTTTTTTCCTTTCATTTAATTATTTTTAAAATTAAATAAACTTATTTATGAAAGGCTTATTAAATATTAAATGATATTTTATGTAATTATTTTGTATTTCATAAAGTAAAAAAAAATACTGTAATCATATAAATATTTATATTAAATTTTATAAATATATTTTTATATTAATAAATAATATTTATAATAAAATATATAATAAATATTATATGATATTGCACATAAAAATTAGTTACAAATAGTTTTATAATGTGAAATAAAAAATATACTATAAATAAAATATTATATATAATACAAAATAATTTATAAAGGATATTATTATTAAATTAGTTATTTTATAATTAATATAATAAAAAATATGTCTTTTTTATATATTATTAATTTAATTATTTTATAATTTTATAAAACATTTAATAAGTCCTTTTTAAATAAATTTAAATAATTTTAAAAAGTTTATTTAAATAATTTTAAAAATTAATAATTATTTCAATAGTAAATAATAAATTTAATAATAAATTAATAATAATTTTAATAATAAATTAATAATCTCAATAATAAATAAATAATTTTTAAAATAAATTAATAGTAATTCTTATCAATTAATCATTAATTATTTTAATTAATAATTAATTAAATAATTTTAATTAATAATTATTTTAAATGCTTTTAATTATTAATAATTTTAATTAATAATTATTTTAAATATATTTATTAATAATAATTTTTAAAATAAATAATTTAAATAATAAATATATTTATTAATAATAATTTTTAAAATAAATAATTTAAATAATAAATTTATTTAATTGTTTTTACTTTATAAAATACAAAATAATTACATAAAATATCAATTAATATTTAATAAACCTTTCATAAATAAATTTATTTAATTTAAAAAAATAATTAAATGAATTGAAGAAAAAAAAGTTGATCGCGTGGAATCGAACCCTAACCTCCAGCATAAAAAGCAGACGATTTACCAATCAAGCTACGAACTCGTTGCGTAAAATTAAAATTTAATTGTATAAAAGCTAAGCATGAATTTCGAAGCATGATTTCTCCGAATTGACTAGCCATTCGACGGAATTCCATTGAGGGGTGAACACCCTAAAAGAGTACTACTATTACACCGTCTCGATCCCAAATGAATTTCCTTAGTCGTGCCCTCTCCTTGTTAGATATTTTCTCTCAAGATATTATTAAACTATCACTGAAACACTCTGTATGTGCGAGTACCAATTCACACAATAATATTTTATGTAGATTTATCAAGCTGGTCACATGATAAATACAATCATGTGACCTGTATTGAATTCAAAACTGGGACATTAGACGTGTTCTACTTGTATAATTTGCATACAATTTCAAATTTGATAATTGGGTTCGTGTGTTAAGATTCTTCTAAAAGTTTTTCAAATTTGAAATATATATATATATATTGTGACTTCTTCGATTGGGGTGAACCCCACCCTATTCATCTGAAGTCACCCTATCTATTCATCACCAAACAGATGTTGGGTGACAAGTGCAGGTGGCCATGGGGTCATTGTTTGTTGTCTGGCCTCGGACAAGCTCGG